>BJFM01002930.1:50463-67887 GCA_016586285.1 Arothron firmamentum
GGGGGGGCAGAGGGCTGCACAAGGTATAAGATTCATATTAACAAGCATATTAAGGTTTATCACTCTCAGAGAGGACAACACTAGTAAACAAACACAGCCCATCAGGCATGAAATCAACAAACACGTGAAGCTCCAGCCGCCTGCCGAACCAATGCGTTCTGATTCTAAGATTAGTCCTCGATGCTCGTCACAAGTCCATTACTTCTTCTGGGACATGTCCTCTATGAATACTAATCCTAATTTGTCTCAGATCACTACCCTGCCTCTTGACTTCAGCTGGAGCTTTACTGCTCTGTGAGTGTGATACTACTGTCCTGGAAATATTTAACCCAACATAAAACAGTTTGGACGTGACCTTTTCTACGTGCCATCGGTGATCTTTTGAGTTTTGGAAAGGTATGACATTTACCTTGACTTTCAAAATGGTTGAAGCCAGAAGGTCAAACAGCACAGAAATAGTGTATTTATCAGTCAAATATGAATTCAGAAAAATTGTTGAAATAAAATCATTTCCAGGTGCTGAATCACCACATTTATCCAGATGATCGGGCAAACGTGACAAAAGTGTTACCTGAAAGTTGTTTGGAGTTCGAGCGAGTGATGGCGTGATATCAAACAAAGAGAGACAGGAAAATAGAGGAGGTCCGGGGTATTATCAGAGCACCATCAGCTGCTGCGAGGCCATATGCGTGACAGAGGGAAATCTTGGTCACACTCTTCCACACATATGGTGTTGAAGGAGGCCGGTGATTACCCGTGGGGGCTAAAAACCCTCTTATCTTCCACAGTCATACCTTGTCATAAATCAGTGCTTCGCCATCCGCTCTTCACTGATAAGGCAGCCGAACACAGCCTGGTCCAGAGCAGGAAGTCAGTAACTTCTTCCTCTCTCAGAAATCGCCTCTCTCCTCCTCCTTTTGTTTGCAGCAGGCCTCAACTTCTAACTGCTGAGGTCTTCACACGTTGGAGTTCCTGACGGTGGCAGCTGGACCTCTTTAAGGTTCTTGCAACTCAGCACTCATTTATTTTGAAGATATCCAGCCTTGTCTATTTCACCCCCAAGATGACCTGTCTTTGATACCTGTTTTAAAGACAAAACTCTCAAAACCAGACTTGAGTATTCTCTCCATCAATAACTTAACGGGTGCTAATGCTATGCCACTCTTTCGGCGTCTGTATGGAACATCTTTGTAGCCAACAACACAACATGCACTGTTCTGTTCAGATGATAGTTTCATTCAGCCTGCTTACCCAAAGGTTTGTACTTATTAATCATGCATAGATGGTTTTGTAGGACAGTGTAATCCGGCCGCACTGCTGAAAAGGTACATTTCATGCTGCACCCAAAGCCTTTATCTGGCTGACATTAGTATAATAAATGGCAAAGGCTGATGGATTTTAAGTATTGTTGTACTTGAAACACGATTAAACTTGAACAAAGCTTAACTCGGTTTGGAGATCGTCCCAGTGTCAGTAGAATTTATTTTTTTTTCGTTCCCCCGTGTGCCTCACAGTCGAGGCGGCTGTATTAACACTCCATCCGTCAAGGATGAAAAAAGGATGAAAAAAGTTCTGGGTGGCTTTGCTGTTTATGCCTGCTGCTATGAGCGTTCTGAAAGATCGTCTGCGGTCTATAAGGTCTGGATGAGAACACGGATGAGTCCAACATGAAATCCTGCAGAACACAGGATCAGGGCCAAGCTTGGTCTGATGACTGTTTCAGCCAGCAAGGAGGAAAAGTGAGGCGCAAGGGTGACGAGAGATGGAGGGAGGAAAAGGAAAAGAGCCTGCAGCTTTTATGCTATGCCAGTGTATGCCACTCCCCCCTCCGCTTCCCCGGGGACATGAATGAAGTGAATGAATGATGGACCCGGCCCACAAAAACGCCCCTCTTCTATTGAGGCCGAGCAGTCCATTCACAGGGATGAGTGAGGCGTCAACACCAACAACAACAACAACAACAGCGACATAGGAGGCCCTTACTCCTATTTCTCATTCATACATATGTATGCAGTCACACAGACACACACATACGGCCCAAACACTATGGGCAACATACCATTAGAGACACCTCCAGAGAGTTCCTGAGAACAGGACTGCTCAACAAAGCACAGAGGCAAAGAGGCGTCAACAGTACAGGCGTGGAAAAAGAAAAAAAGTCCTGGCATAATGTCAATGCAATCGGCACAATGATCAGGGATGAGAGGCCATAGCCTCCTCACCGCCATTAGCACATTGTCAGGAAACCCATCAGTGCGTGAAGCCAGAAAACCTCATGTTCCTCCGTAGTCTCCTCCTCTCCCCTGCTGACCTTCACCTTCACACTCTAACTACAGAATACAAATATGACTTTGCCCAACAAACCTTTGCTGATGAACTAAAAACCTCCAGCCCTGACCCTGAGGGCGGGCTGTGCGACAACGATTTTTCACCAGTTCCGGATCCTGCAGAGACAATTTATATATATAATATATATATATAATATTTATATATAATTTATAAAGTGTGCAAAAGTAGGCGAGAGCTGGGAGTTTAAGATGAAATACAACCCTGACAGCATCAGGAGGAATGTTCTGGCTCTGGTCTAACCCTACGGTTAGATCCCGCTATTGCAGCCTCCCACAGGATCATGGTCAGACTCAACCTCAGGTCTGATTTCCCATAATCGCAAAGACAGCGTCTTGGTCTCCGTCCAGCATACACTGCACAGAGACGCTTGACGGACTATTAGTCTGAATCTTCCACACCTGGAACGTTTCACGAGCGTGTGGGCGTTTGAGTTCACCTTGAATTTGTATTTACCAACGGACACGGTCCACATAAAACTGGCACAGAAGTAGAGAGTTTAATATAAATATCTGGACAAATGTGCACTTGAGCCTCACGTCTGTTTTTATCTTTGATGAGTGCTGGAGAAGTGAGGCCCAGAAGCCAACACCAGGCTCCAGCCGAAATGCCACAAGTCCCACCGCACCTCCTTTCAAGACAAGCTGTATGACAATATGCAAGTGTGAAGGAAGTCGGCGGTTTTCTTGGCACCAACGGTGAAGTGCGAGGTTACTGCGGGGGCACCGGCGTGAGGCCGAGCTGTTTCAACAAGCAGCTGAGGTAAACCACCTCAACCAACACTCATGTGCCGCTAATGGGAAGCAGAAACACAATTTGTTCCGAGTACACCGATTTTTTTCATCTGTGCAGCACTCTCTCTTCTCTCTAAATCCCTTCATCTATTCTAGCTTTAGCAGAGATAGCGAGCCTGACACTGGTGCCCTGCAGTCCATTAGCACCCACCGGGCCGCGTCCGAGCCGGCTTTCTGGCTCCTCTCACATGCGTCCTCCACTCACCCTGTCCAATTCTTCGCTCTGACTCCATATTTTTTTCATGTCTGCACATCTTCTCTCCACACTGGATGTGCTCTGTTGCTCATCACTGACCTTCTTTCTAAGCCATGACACAGTGATGTCATTGAATATAATGGTGCAGTTTTAAAACAGTTCACTAAAAGTAAACTCAAAAACAGGCTCGCACGGTGGCTTCAGCAGAATCTACGGTTTTAACCCAACGACGGATCTTTCTCTCATTTGTCTTGACAAGGCCTTGAAGCCACTTCGCTCCAGGGTTTCCTGAGAGCTGGAGAGACAGCAGACATCAAGGGAAATAAGCAGAGCGTCGTGATTACATCCCACCTCTCCTCTGCGGAGAGAATCATTTGAACCGGATTCGGTTTGAGAGGAGTGACAGGTAGACGCTGCTATGGCAACAAAACCAAAGCAGTGTCATATTTAGCTCTTTGCAAGAAGCTCTGCGAGCACACACAGGCAACCAGGCAGGCGCAACCACGTTGACTAGGCATGAATATTAAAATGGCCCATGTCGTTTCCTGAATGTCTCCTTGAATCTGAATTAACATTAAAAGCTCAACAGCAACCCCCCACCCCACCGTACCCACCCACCCACCCACCTCTACAGGAGGCAAGGCTGATCACAAACTGCCTCTGAAAATAATTAAAATTCTCAAGAATTAATTATGGACATTTTAAAGAGCTCAGAGGCCTGTCAGCCAATCACGTCGCTTGAACTGATGAGCGACTGTGGCTTCCGCCTATTTTTATCCTTCGATCAGAAAAAACAAAACTTGGCTGCATCGGGGATTTTCAGATGCAAACAGATGCCTCACACTTTAGCTAATTATTGTCCTTTACAGCAGTGGAGGTTCTTGTTAATCAGGGAAGGCAAGACGAGTTGATTTATCATTAATATTGTCTGGAGTTGGAACATTTAACTGGTTTGACATCTTGCATTTATATTCAACTAATTTAACTTAATGGAAATGCAATATCCGGCGTGTATGATTTTGATCTTTAGCCTTTCCCTCCCCTCCTGATTTAAAGCCTGCACCTCCACCTCCAGTATTTTGTGGTGATGCTGTGTTTGAAAGCACTCTGGTGTCGTATTTGGTGCATTTTTACCACCAAAGAGGGACATTCCGGTCAAACTAGCTGCACTAGAGATGTCAGAGAAATAGGCAAATTGCAGCAAACTGTTTTCCATTTGGAGCTTTTCGCTGGAAACAATTATTGGGATGGGCATTTCTCTCTCTATGACATCATTGGAGGGTGGGGAACCAGCAATTTATTGAGCGAAAATGACTCAAAAGACTTCTTTCAACTGCGATCTAATGTGGCGTTGCATTTATTGCAAACTAGCTGAGCTGGTGTGCAAACTTTCTGTAACCCAAATGTCCTCCCACTTATATTTCCCTGTCCTATGGATGATTCCTTGGAAACAGAAGGATTTTGCTGTGGGCAGCACACTGGATGCCCTCTTTGCTAAATTCAAGCCTTCAAAATCTTACCAAAACATCGGGAATAGAGAGTGCGCAGTGTGGAGCGACGGTAGCGGCTGAGGACAAAGAGGCAGAAGAGATAAGGAGGGAACAAAACAGACGGAAAGGACACTATATTTAGCAGTGGAGCTGTCGCCTTGTGTTTCTCTCTCCTGAATAATCGTAGTTTCTCGGCGTGTATCCTGCAGAGCAGAGGTTGCTGGGATGCACGACTCCCCCCCTCCCCTCCCCCATCAGCATCTCCAACAGACAAAGTTGCAAAGTACCGTAGCGATTGCTGCGGGGTTGCGTGACACGAGCAGCACGCATTACTCCATGGACACATTATCAGCGGGGCGGCCTGTCGAGTGCAGATCATAGATACGGGGGGGGGGGATTTTCGGACTTTGCGCTGTTTTGCTGCCAACAGGTTAAAATTTGTGCGGAGAAAAGTGCATTCACGTGCTGGATGTCGATAATGTGTATGTAGGTTAGAGGGCTTTAAATACTGCACAAAACTCAGCAACACGTGGTTGCTTTACAGGAGAGTTTTCATTGCATGTGTACTGCAACACTGATGACAGTATCTTCCACATGATTTGTTTTATTTAAGGCCTTTCTGGTGATAAAACACATCCCAGTGCTGCCCATCCAGCACGCCCAACCTTTATTTGAAGGAGGCCGAGCAAACAATCGAAGACGCTCGTCAGAATGTGTCCAGATGATGCGTGATGACCTTTTCATGCGTGTGAGTGAGGATGATATCTGTAGAGCCGCTCCGGACTCCTGGCCAAAGGTCACCGTGAGCTTCTGGCTCATTGACTGCAGACACAGCGGGACTGACTGTAAGATCTCAGAAGAGGTGTCAGGAGAAGAGGAGAGCTGTGGACCACCATGCACCACTATAGAAATCTAGCTAAACAGGAGTGAAGGAGACAGAGGGCATCTTTCCTGTACTCCATCCATCAGCTAAGTCTATTGTTGTACAATCAGAAAGCGTTCAACTCGGGAGCAGCTCGTACTTACTCTCTGATCTTAACCCTGGAAAGTATCCGGAGAGACGGGAGAATATGGAAGGATTTGTTCAGGCGTGACAATCATCGACCCATTACATGGGGCTAACAGACTGCCGGGGGGGGCTTCAGGTTGTCCCTGAGAATTAGTCCAATTACAGGATCACCTCCCTTTGTCTGGCTTTTTTCCCAGAGCTAACCTTGTGCCCAGGTGTTTCTCCGAGGACTAAAGAGTCCGAAGAAAAACAAACTTAAACACTTACAAATGTGCCTGAGGATTACCGTAACAAGCTATTACCTGTTAATACACTGTTCTCCCACAGTTTTGACGGCAGTTAACCTCGAGTGTGGCTGGCTCCCGTTTGAGGGGGTCACAACCTTTCAGGGCCAAAGCACTAAAATAGCACGTGATTACAGAGCTTGTTTAAAAGTAAATATAGGAGTTCTCAGCTGCTGATGTGCGCCTCATCTTTTCTCTACTCTGCAGTCTAAATCGCAAATGGCGTCAACTGAAAAATAGATTATATTCTGCACCTGTATAAATATAAGACTTCTACATGGCGCAGGATCACAGCTAAATGCTTCATAAGTGTGCTTGTGCAGAATTGGGTGTCTTCACATGCATTGCTTTCCAGCCTTTTCTTTTAAGTCTGTGATGATGATGGTGTGTCCCGACCAACTCTGAATGGACATTCTTCAGCTCTTAGCGCGTGTTTGCTCTCCTGGTCCTTATCACAGCTAATAACTCAGCTTACATAAACACAGCCGGTAGCTGCTGCGGGGACCTCAAGGACAAAATTATCAGCTTAGGTTTCTTATGGGTGTTTACACAGCAACAAGCTGTGGTAAAAAAGTGATCACTGGATTCTTTTTCTTTTTTGTTTTCGTGGCAGTGGTAGGGCTTAAAAACTTCCTTTCTGAATCATCCTGCAATCCATCCAACATGTATGTATAGCTATGTATATGTTCAGCTGTATATGTTCTTTAAATTGTACAACTACATATATATATATGAAACACTTGCTGCAATAGAGGCCACTCGTACAAACAAGTGGGGTTTTCTTTCTTCTGTTTGGATTTCAGCCAAAATGCAAGAGCTTTTTTACTCCCAGCTCCATCAAATGCAAATAATCAATGCAGAATAATATTATGGTGCAACCTTTATGTGTAAATATGTCAAGCTGGCTCAAAGACAAAAGCAAAGTCAAAGAAAAAAAGAGGTTGGCTATCCAACTGTGTTTAGTAGCCTACAGCAGTGACTTGATTTTTTTTCTTTTTTTTTTTGTATTAACTCAAATATAAAAACATTCATAAATATAATCAAGAGGGGATTATATTTAATAATGTTTTTATTTTTTAGATTAAACATTATTAAATATAATCAGAGGGGCTTTATTGGGGTAAAAGCTGGTTCTGACAATAAACAGGCAAAAGAAACCCAAAGCTAATTATTTTGGTTCATATATGGGCATATAAAAAAGCAACATTATAGCGCTTTTCCCAGCAGTATGGGGGGGCGGACAATACAATTAGAGCATTCACTGCCTAGATGGAGCTCTGGTCTCCAGGTATCAGGAGTTGCTCTGTCAGGCATACAGAAGTAACCTCCCAAACTAATTAAAAACAAATAGAAACTCAATTAGAAGACAGGAGCAAATAAATGAACTTGTTTCTACCAAGACCAGCTGAGCGTGAAATCCAGCTCGATTAGAGAGAGATAGAGACAAAAACGGGACGAGTGGCAGAGACATGAAACAGATCAGCAGAACCTCAGATACAGGCGCCCCAGGTTTCAGGCTTTGACTGTTAATCTGCAGAGAAACAAGCACGTTCTCCTGCTGAAACTCAACACATCCGAGTCCAATGCAAGCTTCTTTAAAGTCTCCTTCAATGTCAGGTGTCATAAATCCCTCAGAGCTTCACACCGACATAGAACCACAAAGCATTGGTTACTGCACCCGATAAGATCTATTTTAACAGGACAGTTCAACACACGGGGTCTCATGTGGCGCTGGCCAACATTCATAACATGCTGGATGTGTGCCATGAGTGTGCACCCAGTCGAGTGTTAAATCTGATTTGATTTCAGAAGGGAGCCGAGGTCACACAAAGGCCTGTTTGGGGGACTAATAGGACCCAGTCGATTAAATGAAGACATATTATCAGGCCTGTAATAGTCAGGACAGTCTCTCTCATTAAGCCCCCCTGAAAAATACACACAAAAGGACTCTCTGTTGATGACTGAGGGACTAGAAACCAGGCCTGACCATCCCTGAGCTGAGTGGACCGGGAAAAAAAACCAAAAAAACATTCCAGCTATTAAAGAAAACCACAACACAACATCAGTAAATATGTGCCTGTTACTGGGTCTACAAACAGGGTGTCTTTCGCTCTCTCTCTCTCTGTCTGTCTCTCTCTCTCTCTCTTGCTGTCACGTGCACACACAGTAGTTAAAGTGGCTTACCTTTGAAGGACAGGAAGATCCGGGGAGCAGAGAGGGGCTCGTTGGAAGGGGGCAGCCCCCCGTATGATAGGGCCAGCAGGGCCAGCAGCCAGCACAGTTTGTCCCACAACATTGTCCCTCTGTTTGTTAACAGAGGAGAGGGAGAGTTCAGAAGCTGGGGGGCTGACACACAGACAGGCAGACAGACAGGGAGGCAGACAGACAGGCAGACAGACAGGGAGGTAGACAGACAGGCAGGCAGACAGGCAGGCAGACGGACAGACAGACAGGCAGGAGCATCAGACAATATGTCTGCACTTCCCACCTCACGGCCCCAGCGCACCGCTCAGAGCTCAGTCACTGAGACAATTAGAAAACCAGACAAAGGCTGAGACGCAAACGCTGAATCCACCCAGTTTTCCAGGCCTGTTGGAAATCTCATAACGGAACAAAACATGTGAATCCCTGAGCAGGTCACCGTTAACGGTGCACACTACATTCCAATAACTTAAGCAGAATCATAAAACCTGCAGCCCCGAAGAGTCTGAAAGTGAATATTATTGTTTCAGAGTGGATTTTATGTCAGATTTTTACAAAGGTGCATTTTCCATCCCTTCTTTTCCAAGCGTGCGCTCCTGTGCGTGAGCATAAAGGTCTTAACTACTAAGTCCCCCCTCCAGCAGGGAGGCCCTGAGAAACAACCACTTTCTGCAGATTCTCAGAGAACATATCTTGCAAATAGCTAAATGCTGTCAGCGATGCGCAGAGACGGCAGGATTTCAGCAGCAGTCGCTGTTCTCGCCGTTGATGCGATGCGCGCCCCGGCGGCGCGCACAGATCAAGACACGCAGCGACGCGCCGTTTAACGCAGCAAAGGGAACTTTAGTTAATAATGCGCCCATAAAAGCATCTAAAGAGTCAACCTTTCAGCCTGTTAACGAAATGTTGGCAGGAGACCGCGCCACGCCTTGAAAAATATACAGAATATTTTTAGTGCGAGCGCCTTGCTGTAATTACGCACGCACGGAGCGGGGGCTACTCGTAAACGTGGATCTGAGCCCGAGGTGAAACTGTCACTCGGGATTAAAGATCAGGTTCCACTCTGATCTTCCACGCCAGAACTCCAAAGCGGATCCGCTGATCACCAAAATAAAGCGTGACTGGGCACTGAGTTATGAGGGCACGACCACGGACCACGTGTCACCCAGACTTTGGGAGTCTTAAACCGTCAAAGACAATAAATCTGAGCTCCACCATCACACGCAGCAACAACTTTCAACACACGCGCACGCGCACGCGATTTTGGCTTGACAGTTTAATTGCTTTAAGTTGTAACTATTGATTATCTTCAATATATAAGAAATGAGCTTAATTAACGCTGCAGTAAGGTCATCAATATCCAAATATTTTTGCCAAAACAGGAATATAATGTGGTTATATAGGTTGCCAACAGTACTCCACCTTCATGAACATTGTGAATATGAGTTTGGTTGTGCCAGAACAGCTCTTGCACGGTGGCCTACCTTCTGCTTTTCAAAGAATTCTCCTATGAATGCGCACAGTGTAAAACCATCCACCCAGTCCCTCGGAGTTCCTCTGTCCGCACGCACGGATCTCGGCGTTCCTGCTGCAGATTATCCCAGAGCCAAACAAAGCGCGGATCGGAATCAACTTGACGCGGTCGTCTTAACTTGAGGCGATTTCCAAATCTCATCGACAGACTGCAATTTTTCCCCCCACAGATGGAGGGGAGGCAATAAACAAAGCCTGCGTCCTGCAGATGACTGTCCGAGCGGGGCTTCGGCCGTGCGCAGCGGCGCTCAAGTGCACCCAAAGCGGTCTCTGCAGGTGGATAGACTGAGGTCTCCCGACAGTAGACACACCCATGGGGGAGGGAACCTACCTTAGCATCCGTGCGCTCCGTCCCGCCCCAAAATGTAGCCTAGAACAGAACCGATCTGTCCTGCATGCCTGTGCAACCCGGAGGCGCAACAGAGATAAAATCAAAATGACAAAATAAAAGCTGCTGACTACAAGTGGGTTAAAAGACTGGCTGGAGATTTGAACGTGCTGCATTTGCATCCACATGGGGACTTGTCATAAACACCCTGCTGCCATCATTTTAGCAAGCCAAAATCCTTAAAGACTGGCATTTCTTCATCTAAAAAAGGCAAATATTTTCTGTAACAGGTGGAACCCCAGTGATAGGGTGACAGGCGATACTGTGTGTGATAAAACACAGACTTTAGTGGACAAAACATTTGAGAAAATGTTGATATAATGACAAACACACTGATAACTATGTACAACACAATACAATTAGAGTACTAAGTGTCTACATTTAAACCAGCGAGGTTTGACTGACAAATCAGATCAGTCTGTGCGTGTGACTGGATTCTTTGGTGCACTGAGGTTTTCTGAAGCCACATCTGACACCAACACTGACCAGTATCAGTGTCACGCAAATAAAAGACCTTAATGCAAATGTTTTAACACGTGGATCCAACTGCACCCGGCCCATTTATGCAAGGAACAGTTGAGCAGTGGCCAGATGCAGATAAGGTAGATTTACTTCGACACCTCCGTGACCTGACAGAGGATCAGTTGCTCGCCTCAGATAGGCATCAGATATTCATGGGCAAATGGAGCCTTAAATCTTTTAATCTCCCTCGATCCCTCCCCTGATCACACCGGCTTATTTCGCTTCATATCCAGCCGCTGCACACAACACAGCTGACACCCTATGTGGATGTGTATTATTCCATAAATGAAAAATGCACTCGCTCTGGCTTCATGTGGTCTGCAGGGAACATGCTTTGGCAGAAACGTGTAAAATTGAGAGGAATCTGGACGACCCAGAGGCTTCCTGTCCTGGAATAACAAGCTCAGCTCAGTGGAAGGGTGGCCCGTGAAACCGCCACATGTTCAAAAACTTACCTGCCTGCGAATAAGGACAGAGGGTTCATACAGAACTTCTGTCCTTATTTGCAATTCAGCTAACTTCTACTTATGTCAGATCTGTCCGGACTGTTTCCATTTACAGTGTCAGTTTTGTGGATGCTCGCAGCAGAGGAAGGAAAAGTGCTCGGCAGCAACATTTCCACATCTTCAAAGTGCTCAGGGAGAGTGAGCTGACCCTTAACGCGCAGGGTCTCACACACAGCAGAAGGTATTAATATCTACCATCTGATTCCTGCAGCTTCATCCCACTTTCGCCTTTTGATGTCACACCACATACAAAGAGGCACACAGCTTCATCCAATAATGCATCTGGGCGTTGATGTTTGGGTGGTCGGACCAACACAATGCACCACGGCCAAATAATACAGAAAGAACACGGAACACTGCTCTGTCAGCCAGAATAAATCAGAGAATAAAATCACTTCCCACAAACTTCACAGGCTCCAGCAGCTTCCAGGCCTGCCAAGTTCAGTTGTCATTGTGTTTCCGAGCCGCATCCATCTCCATGTTTTATGTTTCCTCTTCATTATGTGTCTTCTCTCTTGTCTTGTAGCCAACAGCTGCATGTTGTTTCATATACTTTGTTTTTAATCATGAATATTATTCCCAACTTCATGCCTCTGATGGCCTCACCATCTGTCACTAGCGTGAGACAAGAGAAAAGCAATTATTGCACCCTGGCGTCGAGGAGGGCCCGCCTTCATAAAAGTCTTTCATGCTCTGCGGTTGATTCCGCCGACGTTCTTTTCTCCAGCAACTGTCAGAGGAGTTAAATTTAAAAGATAATGCTGTGGCCAAAGATCATCCCCGGGTGCCAGACCACAGGAGAAACTTGCATTTGTATGAAAAAAAAAATTTAAATGATGTTTGTTCTCTATGGGAACATATCAGAAATGATTCTGAATAATAGAGCGCTGTTTTACTTTTCTTTTGAAGTTTTGTGTTGATGATGAAGTCAATGAAAACATGTTTTCCTGTGGGACCTGAAGGCAACACTTAAATTGTCATTCTTTGCCTTCTCAGTTTTGCTCATAAAAGTATATTAAGTAAAGAAAAACTTTTTTTTTTTTTAAAAAAAAAGGCAATTTTCACAAAACAGGGGGCATCGTGGGAGAGGTAAGACCATCCTGCCATACACGTATCATTACATTCAGTGAATTTTCCCAGCAGCCAGAGGAGGTAAGGTTTTGACAAGAGCCTCTACCTGCTGCCTTTAACACAGGATGTGGAGACGATTAGTAGCTGCTCATTCCTGATGAGGTGAAGATGCAAACGAGCACGCACACATACTACGCACAGATGCTCCTGCGCACACATCTGAACGGCAGGGTCTCACACACCTGACCCGCACACACACACAGAACCAGAGGTACCCAGGCGTCGCTGAGGGACTCATCATCTGTGTACAGTTTAATGAGGGAACATGAATGCGTGCCTCAGCCTCAATGTGGGAGCTGTTACCTTTTGGTGTGATGAGATATTAAAAATTCACACTACTTCTGTAGCCCTTTGACTAGTAGCAGCGCGCTCATTAGCATTTAAATGAGAAAAAGATAACGCCACACTTTGCACAGTCATACCTCTCTCCAAAAGCTGGCAGTCACTGAGGAAAAGTTGAAGCAGGCCTTAAAAACTTGGCCGTTTTTAGACGCTGGGGAGCGCAAAACTTTACACGGACCCTTGGTGCCAATTTCTTTACAGACATGAAATCAAATAAATGTTTCTCAACCCGAGCCTAAATCACCACAGTAACGGACTTTAGCAGAAAATTAGGCCTGAACTGACAGGTGACAGCCTTTCCGAGTGGTTCATTAAGCATAAGAGAACAGTTTCCTTTCTGGACCTGAGGGGCTCACATCAGGGAAATGGAAGAAAAAACTTCCTCAGGTCTAGTTTTAGTGCCACTGGGATCTGTAATCTTCGCATTTCTTTTCTTCCTGGGCTAATCTTTTGTTTTGGTCAGACGGTGGTCCTCACACTTTTTGTTATACTTCTCTGGGACCAATAAATCCTCCTCTTCTCACTCTCTTCTCCCTTTTACATGATGCGTCTTTCGAGCTTAAGATGAATGAGTCTCTTTGGTCCAGAGCTTCTCCAACCGGATCATCGCGTTCGGCTGATTGCCGTTTCTCTGCTCGTGTCCTTTGGTCTGCTGTCACAGAAGCCGTCTATGACTCAGCTGGAGCTTTGCGAAGCTAAAAATGGGACAGCTGCCTTTTTAAAAAAGACACGAGTCTGTCTCATTGTATCTGGCTCTCATGTCTCCCGCCTGGGAACGGAGGGGAACGCGGGCAGCTGTGGTGGGATGATTTGGTATGAATTAAAGCTGTTTCCCAACAGGCTCCACGAGGTCTGATCCTGCTCCCTGCCTGTCTGTTACATTACCCCCCCCCCCCCCCCCCCACACACACACGCACTTCAACAATCAACCAGTTTTACTTCACACTGGCCCCCTCACTTTCCCCTCATGACAAAATGCACTGAAAGACAGCAGTGTTATATTTAGCATGACTTTGTGGTTCAAGGTGGCCCCGAGATGCTACCTGTGGTTAGTGGAGTTTTCCCATGCATTGTTGGATGCCTGACTTTCAGCAGAACCCTCAGTATCATTCTTCATTGGCAACCAGCCACAGGTTTTGGGCCACATGGAGATTCTGAAGACAGCAAGAGGAAATGACTAAGCTTTTTGTTGTATGTGGCACGAAAAGTGGTCAGATGTTTGTATTTGGAGCTCGGGCTAATGTGTCTGTGGTCAGATAGAGGGACACGCGGGAGTTGTTGCCATAGCCCAATCCAGCTTTCTCACAGTGTCCAATTGTAGTGTATGTTTTCTGCCTCGTTTTTGAGGATTGTGTCCCCCCAGTGTTTCAAAAACATATATCTGAGTTTTAAAGAAAAAAAATGTTCCACTGCACATCTGACAACCCTCTATAAGGGCCTTAAATGCTTTAAACATACATCAAACATGATAAAAGACAACAGAAACTTCACCCTGCCTTGACTAGCAACTGGAGCATGCTTGCTTTGTCATAATCTAAGTGTAATTTTAGCATTGCTGCATGGAGAAAGTGCAGTTTTTCAAGCCCTTTTTTTCCCCTGCCTTGCCACCGATCGAAGACCAGAATGATGATGATTCTGAATAAAATGCCCCAGAGACGTTTCTCTGTGTGGTCGGGTCTGAGTCAACCTTTTTTCTTGCTGTATTTTGTCTGCAAATGTTAGTACACCGCAGCACACAGAAGACCAGCATAATAATATCTGTGTCATTGTGTTCAAACGACTGTATAATCTCAGTCTGGCTCGTGGACGCCGCGAACGTCCACGCGCTGAGGTTGAGACTTTGCAATACGCAGCATTTCTAATGTATATTTAGGCCGGTCATCTTTATTTTAACATTCTATTGCCATCCGGATGGACTCTGCAGAATCCCTTGTCCTTCACCCCTCCATAGCGACTCATCCTCCTGTCATCACTCACCCAGATGAGTCTGTGTAACAGGTGGCACAAAAACTTCAACTGACATAGAGGAGATGCAACCAAATGCTTCTGTGTGTTAAAGAGTAGCACACAAAGCACTCCTGCATGCCCGTGCACGATGCAAGAAGGGGAACACAACACTAGCAACACAAATCAGCCTGCGTGTTTGTTTTTTTGGGGGGGGGGTTTTGGTCTGTTTTCTGCAGAATCTATGATCCTCTGATTGAGTTATGGCTCCAAGACATTTCGTGCGCCCCTTTCTGCTTTTGCCAGAACACACCCAAATGAAATTAAAGGTAATGAAATATGTCTTGATGAAAGTCCTGGACTGCATTCTCCTTGTCATGATTCTGGTATTCTAATGTCTTGTTGAAACAGATACACGGCGAGGACGTGGCCCAAAAGAAAACAGTTCTCCGTGGCTGTGCGGAGAGCAAATCTTCCCAACATCTGCTCCAAGACTTCCCAGCAGCGGCTGTGTCGTAACGGATCCTACAGCCAGGCGTCTGGAGGCGGCGCAGTGAGTAAAGCGCCGATTCGGACCTGTGTCTTTCTCATTGGTTTGCTTCCCAATTTAATTAACTGTGAAAATACGGTCGGGGGGATGGCACGACCATCGGTGGCTCTCCGGCGAGCCTCTCAGGCTCCCATCAGTGCTCCCGAGTCTCAAATTGCCGAATGGTTTCACGCTTTTCACAAATATTCTGTTGTTGTGATATTGCTCGGCGCTCTACGCTGCAGCGACAGCAGGGATTTATACAATGTGTCAGTTTGTAAAAAGAAATGAAAACAAAGTGGGGGAAAAAAATACAAAAATGATTAAACTGGGCCGTCATTGCAGTTGCTTGGGTAACATTACTCCCTGAAATGACCACATGCTGACAGATTCTGGCCAGTCAGTGGAGACACTGTGCAGATCAAACAGGCACATCTGGTCCCTAATTCTGCAGGAAGAAAGAGGAATAAGAGTACAGTCTATCCAGTTATGCCAGCAGTTACCAATCAAAGTACACTAATCCCATCTTGTTCTCAGAGAAGTGAACAGAAATGTACCGTTGTCTCATTCCCAGCTGGTCAAATAGCACCGTGCGTTCATGGCCTCCTCTGCAGATATTCAGTAACTTACTCGAAACCATCTGTATCAGATGATGATGTAAACTCTGTGTGCGTGGAGCAGGGGTCGACAGCAGTGGCGTGACTGCCAGACGGCGGCGGAGTTGTTGGTACCCTGGCAGCGGGCAGCATCCTCTCAGCCTGTTAGCTCATCTGCTGAGCGGAGCGGCCTCTCCGTGTGTGGCCAGCTCTCGCTCATGTACTTCGCCAACGCTCCCTTCCTCACGCTTTGCCCGTATTAACCCTATTCTGGATGTGTCGCAATGTGTGAGACCTATATGGGGATGGTTAGATGGTTAGCTCTATGGTTAACCACACTCCATAGCTTTAGCATGTAGCACACAGACGGTGATGACATTCCACCACTTGTGTTTTTAACGTAATGGCCCCCAGCTGATGCTTGTGGAAACCTTCTGCACTAATTTGTAGCTATCTGATACCATTTACACAAACGCTATGCTAAATATTTGAAATAGCCGTGAAACGGAAAAGCGTAGGAGGGAATAAAGAATGAGCAAACTCGTCACATCTGCTGTGATCCGATTAAGTGAAGGGAAAATGTTTCGGAGCAGTTTGCTGATTGCTTGGATGATGTTCAGGCTTTTCTGGCCATAAGAACTCAAAAATGAGACAGGTTATGAACAGAACAAGCAGCCTCTAGTGGTTGGATGCAGGAATAACGTTTGGACGGGTTAGTTTATTAAGCTCAAGTATAGGTTGATATGCTATTGATGTGTTGTTCATTTTAAAAACAGCATCAGGAGGCGCTTGCTCGAGGACACTTCAGCACGCCACGCGTTGGGGTCAGGGATCCATCCAATAACCTTCCTCTCGCTGGAGCGACCACATCACACATCGCCATTACACCAAATCCAGCATAAGACAGCAAAAACACATTTCTGCCAATACACTAAGATTAGGATTCAAAACACTTGGACCAGGAGTGTTGATGCCGCTTCAAGATTCAGGAATCTGGAGCGCCAGCAGCAGATCACCTTCAGCCAGCGTTTGTCCTTCGTGAATTTGGATCATTATGTGGTTTCTTGAAATGAACAATTTAACAAAGTGATTCCGTTCGTGTGCGTGTCGCACGCGCACAGTCGTGCCTCGCTGGCTCCGACCATCCAAATCTTTTACAGATGTCTCAGAGGTTGCTCAATGCTGTCCGAAAAAAAAAAAAAAAAAAAAGTGTTTCTGATACAAGCCAAGAGGCCAAGTCTGTCCAGCCCATGTTTAATGCTTTGGGCGTGTGTTGGATTTTGGCGTGCACACTTTGGAAAGTGGACTCTATAAAGTGAGTTTGGGAGGCTCAGCTATTGAAGGAATGTTCTTCACTCCTCCGATGTCGGACAATGCACACCGCATCTCGACTTTAAAAACGGGGAAATGCTGCCCTGCAGAGCCGGCAGGATCCCAAAGAGAGCCAGGAACAATTCATTTAACTCTTGTCTAAGGTTTCAACATCACTTCCTTATCTGGGACACTTTAAGTGCACACGTACACACACGTACACACACACACACACACACACACACACACACACACACACACACACACACACACACACACACACACACACACACACACACAC
>BJFM01002930.1:67923-83920 GCA_016586285.1 Arothron firmamentum
ACACACACATACACGCACACACATGCACACACAGTCAGTGTGTTAAAGCAGCAACACATGTAGTCGGCATCCAGATCTGAACAGGGGAGGCGATTAGACAGACAGCCCAGGGAGAGGTGGCGCCCGTCATGGGGAATGGATCTCATTAAAAGTATGCCCCAGGTCACACTTTGATGGACAGCGAGACGTCAGTCATCTACCCACTAGATTAGCACAGGCTGAAGCTCAGGTCTTTCCTATTTGCCCCTTGAGAGCCCACAGCATACCGAATGAGCGGAGGCAGGTTCTTGTAAGTACCCCGCAGCCCTGCTCCAAGGCCCCTCCTCTGGCTTGCCAATCACAGCCCGGCTCATCCGCCCAGAGCTGCGGGACGGCTCACCTGCTGTGTCCAGGGGCAGGTGGCGGGAGCTTTCTTTTCCACAGCTTCCCCGACGTGTGATGTTATTTTGCATTCCCAAAGGTCCAGTCCTTTCTGATTCTGTTCCGTTTGTGTGGAAAAAGGGCCTGAAGAGTCCACACACCAGGGCCCGTTTCTGTCAAACCCTGATCTGCCTCATATGGGACTGCTTAGATCTAAACAAAAATAACACGAGCCTTTGGCAATCAACACTTTATTTATATATGATCGAATTATCCTTTAGACATTTTTTCATAAAGTCTTTGGCTATGCGTTCCGGGCGACTCCCTGTTCACAGGATGTGATTTATATTACACATATGGCACTCTCATAGGCCTTCATCCAGAAACGTTACTGTTACATGTGTTAAAACTTGTGTTTATGTTGTGTGCAAAGTTTTGCGAGTGAAATATTTGTGATGCTTCTCGTTGCATTTGCTCCCACTGGCTAATTCTGACCAACAGAAGAAGGTAATGAAGAAAACTTTGGAAAATGAAGAAAACAGCACATATATCCCAGATTATGGCTGATGTAGCGACTAAGGGTCAGAGAAGCAGATGGAGACCTGGGATGTGTTTACGGAGTCCTAATATGTGACTCCTGAGGTCACTGAGGCCGGCTAATGTCAAATTATTAATTATTTAAGGTTTATTTTAATGTCGGACTTATTAGCAGGCCACTTATGACGGAAAAGGCAATTTAAATAAACTTTCCTATGCTACCAGCAAGTTTTCACTTTATCTTTGTTGGTTCGACCTGCAGAAAGATTTAATCTGGGCTTAAGGGGAGTTTTCTCTTTCCTCCACATGTGATTTTTTTTTTGTAGCACATGTTGTCAAATTAGAGACTGGCTATTGTAATCTGTTAACGTTTTGTCTTTTTGCATCTGTTTTCTTTTTAGGATCCAATCAGCAGATCCCAAACGGCCCTGGAGATTTATGCAACTTGGCTTGTTTCGCAGAGCAAAAGACCTGTCTTTCTGTCTGTCTTTCTTTCTTTCGTAGACAACAGAAAAGACTCGACACAACCTGCAACCAGAGAAAATGGGTGTGGAAGAATATTCATCACTTCTTTCTGTCCCGATCTGGATGTTACTATGTTGTTGTCATGAGTTCCAATTTGTGCTGGAGACAGAAAAACCAGTCTGATTAAGCTGAGTAGAGCTACAGCACTTCCTTTGATGCCTTTGTCCTGTGGCGTTCTAGCTCGCCTTGTCTCGTGTTCTCCCTGCAGGGTTAGGGTTAGGAGGGAGTTTATTTCTAGCGTCTTCTATGGGGGAAATGAGTTTACATCCATCTTCAGATGTTACAGCATTAGCATGTGAACTGCAGAAACAGGAAGTACCCGTGAACCAGCACAGGGAGATCCAGTTTGTCAGCATTTACAACGATGGCGCATTAATATTTGGCCACATTGGGACTACTGGTTATTTTCTTATGTACATTGACTTCTGACAGATAAGTTAACAAACATAACTAACAAACTATGAAGATTCATGACTCGTGCTCAATTGCAGTAGAACTGAATTCATTCTGTATTATATTTATAATCCACTTGATTTCCACATCCACTCGGCTTCTATGAGTCCTTTTTGAGCCCTCCTTCTGTTGTCGTCTCAGATCTGTTATTATATAGTGCCCGACTGTATATCCCAGCATTCCCCAGAGTTCACGTCTCCAGCAATAGACCTGTGGCATGAAGCCCAGGAGCGGCGCCATGAATGTCTCTGACAAGGATTCGAGTCAAGGGTGTTTCACTGGAGCAATCCAGGATTCTCAGTCATGTCTGACATGCTGACTGATGCAAGTACACACGAACTGCGGCTAAATCTGGGACTGGTAAAATTATGAAAGTGTTTTGGCGGAGATGGAAGGGATTGCGGCTATATATACAAAGCAGATTATGGGTGCCCTGAAACGGGAACGTGTTGAATAACCCCCATCAGCATTTAGAATTGTGACCGCCGACACAGATACACGAAGTATCCCACATTTAATCCGTGCTGGTCGGCGCCCAGCATGAGTCATGTCTCATGCATCTGTAGAGATAAAGGTCATAGGTGCTCAGGACAGCCATGATGCGACGCCATGTTCCGACTTCAGAAGCGATGTTTGTTGAAAGTTCCAATCTGGACCAGCAGTTTTTGAACTGATCTGTAGTTCTGATGACAATTACTTGCTTTAAACATGTTATTTATGTAAAAAAACTGAGCTCAATTACATTATTTCCTGCTTAGTTACGTGCACGGTTGAGTAGTGACTGATAGCATTGTTAGCAGTGGCCTCCTGCTCACTGACATCTGCGTAGATTGCAACATCAGAGCAATGAGGGAGCTACTGCTGCAACCGAGGCCCAGAGCTCGAGCCCGGCTAAAAGCCAAACAGCTGGAGAAGAGCGGACCCCAGCCTGATGAAAGGAGATAAAGAGGTGATTTACAGCAGCGCCGATGAGGGATGCAAGTTCCGGGATGACAAAGTGCAGAGCTAACGCTCGCTTTAGCTCACGAAGGCCAAAAGAAAAGTCAAGAAATTCAAGAAACTTGGCATTCGTGCGTCAAGCTAAATGATCACGGGACTGTTGGAGCCTCGCCTCAAATGGTTCAATCTGTTAATAAGAGACAGGCTGGTTAGCTTATGTCTGCAAACACATTTCCATTTCCACTTTATATAAAGTGCTGAACCTTTCAGCAAATGTATACATGGGAGCTTTGCTGGCTATGGCACGTCGCTGCAGCATTTGCGATGTGAATTTTTTGACATCTTTGTGACATTAACTGTGAGGTCAGCAGAGCAAAAGTATTAGATGTGATCTTAGCCTTCTTTTCCGGTAGGACTGTGAATTTTAGACATTTTCTCAATATGACCTACGACACAACACTGTGCTGGGACTTTACCCCAGACATACTTAGAACTTGGGTCAGTGGGCTCTGGTGCGACCCCTCACCTCTGTGGTACTTACCCACACAATGTTATGCAAACTGATACGTATGGGAAATGTTTAGTGACATGTGCGCTTTGTTGCCTTCTTTTGAAATACTCGAAGATTGACTGAATCATGTGCATTTGTGTAAAACATGCTAATCAATTAGCCTAGGTTGTTACTACGGGATAATGTGGATTCAAATTAAATGTGAGCCAGGCAGAGTTGGAGACGGCTGAGATGGAATGTTAATGGAATGTGTGTGTGTGTGTGTGTGTGTGTGTGTGTGTGTGTGTGTGTGTGTGTGTGTGTGTGTGTGTGTGTGTGTGTGTGTGTGTGTGTGTGTGTGTGTGTGCTTGTGTGCGTGTATGTGTGTGTGTGCAGTCACACACTGACAACAGAATGCAGCAGCAACTACAATACATTTACTAATCCCTTCCTGAAAACAACAAAGGGGAAGCCCCCCACGCAGCTCTCCCTGTTTCATGAAACTGTTAGGTGCTATATTTCGTTGGCCTTTTCTGGAATGTCGTTCCAGCAGGCATTATGACTTCTGGGAGGGATGGGCTGGGTTTGATGGTAACCCCGTGCTCTCCAAACAATGACGACCTGACTTGTAAATGTCAGAAAACGGCTTGGAGTGACTCAGACATGGGAGGAGGACGGGAGAGTGCTTTTAGAAAACCAACAAATTGGCGGACACCGTGGTGTTTGGACATTCGGAAGCATGCTTTAAATCAATCCTGCGGTGTGCAGGTTTACAAACTGCATTTAGGAATAAGAGGCTTCTAGTTGTTAGAGGCATATATATGAACATATTTGTATAAAAACAACAGATTATGCATGTAGGAGCAACAACTGAGCTGCACTTGGAAGCGGTTTGGAAGAGAAATATGTAAATATTGCTAATATAGCATCAGAGATCACTCACGTTAATAACATATTCTATCTTTAAGTGCTTGTACAACCTGGAAAATGCTAATCTAAAAAATGCAGAAATGAGTGCTGCTTGCTTCACGGCATGGATTATGTGTCATTTGAACAGTGTAATAAGCAGTGGGATGCTGTGGAATTCACTCACGATGCACCTTTTCCCCACCTCTTGTGCTAATAGATATCTGGCTGCCAATCTACATCTGCATCTGCATCTTTTTCTCATTAGAAATTGCTGTGGAGCCTGCATGGAGCCGTGGAGGGGGGGGGCCATTGAGTAATCAAGCTCCTGCATCTCCCAAGTTCTTGCCTACGCTTGCCTTCCCCCCCAGTTTAACTGTCACTCAGTGAGATACCACCTTCTGCAGTTCCCTGTAATCATCCCTCGTCCCCGTTAATGCAAAGCGACTGCCAGCACCATGCAGGAAATCAGCCTCATCTCCTCTGTCACTTCTCATTAACACAGGAAGCCAGGTGAGAGAAGGGCTCGCTTACTGTACAATTACACAGGAGCGCTGGCTTTTTTAATAAAACCGCAGTGAAAAGTTAGGAATAATTCCAATGATATTGTGTTTTTCCCCCTCTCATGCACAGTGACAGGTGCTGGTTGTAACTGGATCATCATGACATTTTCCAGCTCAACACAGTGTCGCTGCACATCCATTCAGAGCCGGAGGAGCTCTCATCTTCATCTGCACCGAGCGCCCGAGCACGGCTGGCTGTTGCTGCTGCTGTCTCCATTTTTTAATATTAATGAGGCCCTAGCTTATTCCAGCCTGACACTAACCTGCGGCGCGGTGCTGGAGTAGGATCAGGAGGCCTCGTTCCTCTCTGACAGCCACCGCGGAGAGAGCTGCTGTCACACTGATGCTCTTCTGTCCTCCCCACGTCTCCTCCCGCCGGCTGAAAGCCCCGCGTGTCAGCACTCTCGAGCCCATGCCGGGAGACAGTTGTTCACAGAGAGCAGCTTTTAAACCTAATGTGGATGCAATTTTCCTGTCTTGCTGTGCACAGCAAGAGGCTTCGCATTTAGGGGGATAATGCGAGCATGCGAGTCTGATGTGGATTCTTATCGGCTCAGATTCTTTCACATAAATGAACAGGTGATGTTAGAAAAACAGTCCTGTTGGACACCAGGTTACCTGCCTTTGATACACTTTATCTTCAGGTCATTCTCAGTAATCTGATGACAGGAATATTTTGAATAGAGTTCAGCTCTAGATGACGTTTTTCATGAATGCATTAACCTTAAACATCATTTTGAGCACAAACGATATCCTCGATTTCTGAGCTGCTGTCTTCTGACCTTCCTCCACACACCATTCATCGACCTGCAGGTTTTGTCAGAAGGTTTCTTCGGGCAAACATGGTTGAGAGGAGGGAAAGCCCATGCCTGGAATTAAAAGAAATATTTAGCTAAAGCGGTGATGGGGAAGGAGGCGGGGAAACGCTGCGGTTCAAGTTAAAATAACGAAGTCCTGAACGTTTTCATTGGCACGGGCATGTTGGTGAGCCCTGGGCTGAGATGAGGGTGAAGTCAGAACAACACAGAAACCAACCAGGACTGGGTTAAACAATCCCGTTGACTCATCCGAACGCTAGAACACCCTCGACTTCCCTCCTCCAGAGTCAGTCTGAAGTGAACGCTCACGTCTACCTTTAACCTCTGCTGCACTTTCCAGTGGTGAGTTCCAACTAACGAGCATGATGATCTCTAACCGCCCCCAACATGAACCCTGCCACCCCTCCATGCCCTATACCTTCCAGCCACAGGCGGTACATTAGGGCCGCCCTACATATTAAACTGGTCACGCTCTGAATTGGGGTTATCCCCACACCCACCCGAGCAGACCACCCTCTGGTCGCCTTATGTGGACAAACAAGCCTGTGATAGCACGAGGCATGCTGCTCTCATGCTCTTCTCCATTCTTTCTTTTTTTTAAAACTATTTTTCCTTCCGCTTTTGTTTAACTTAGTTCTGATAGATAAGTTCACAGAAATACCCCTCAGTTCTCTCATCCCTCCTTTGTTTGAACACAAGCTGTCTCCCCCCACCGCTCCACTTCCAGAGGCGTCATCGTCCATACCAGCAGATGGTAACAGCTTCACAAGTGAATAATTTTAGCTTCGGCTTTGTGAGGGGACGGTGCTGACGTGCAGGGGCTGGAGCATGAGCACGTCACCGGCCAGAGGCAGCTGATGATCCTGCAGCCATGACCTGGCACAGTTCTGCCCCTCTGCTGTTTCCAGACGAAAGTCCAGTCCCAGTCCAGCCGCAGCACAGGGTCCCAGATTTCACAGCCAGCACAGGAAGAGCACACACACACACACACGCACACACACGCACGCACACACATACACACACACACACACACACACACACACACACAGGAATACTGACACCTGCTCAGCATTTCGGCAGAGATCAAGGTTACTAATGAGATAGGGTGTTTCTGTGTGTGTGTGTGTGTGTGTGTGTGTGTGTGTGTGTGTGTGTGTGTGTGTGTGTGTGTGTGTGTGTGTGTGTGTGTGTGTGTGTGTGTGTGTGTGTGTTTACGGAGCATGTGAGCATGTGTAGGCGGAAACAGGTGCTATTTCTTTTCCTTCCTGCTGAAGGAAAAAAAGAGTGCGTTACCTCTACACCTTGATGCCAAATATTAAACTATTAATCCAGTAAAGGGTAACACAGAAGTGTTTTCTAATAAGAAGAATCTAAACTTCTGTCTTTGTTTCTGATGCCAGACGCAATAAATCATCGCATTAAAGGAAGAAGAGAATCAAGGAAGCTGCAAAACACGTCAACGTATTGCCAATTAGCCGCAGAGAGGAAGCAGATGGCTCGTTTGGCGGCTAAAACACGATTTTCATTCGCTCCCATGACCTTGAAGACTAGCTGTCAACATTCAAACACCTCATCCTTTTTGACTGGTCACATCACAAGTCTATGAATAACAATGACAAAAAGAGGAGTTATGGAATTACTTTGACGTAGATGTGGGGCACAATTATGCACAGTCGTTTTGATTAGACTTAACACATTTCGTGTTATTTAAACCAGCCGGATCAGGTGTGTGTGTGTGTGTGTGTGTGTGTGTGTGTGTGTGTGTGTGTGTGTGTGTGTGTGTGTGTGTGTGTGTTCCTGCTCTGTCAAGGGCACAATGATGTCACCTGGAGGTGGCAATGATGGCGTGCGAGTGGATAAGCCGGGATCAATGCAAGACGGAAGCGCTGTTAGACTGTGACGGTTCGCCTCCGATCCTGATGATGATGCTGTCAGGATCGTCAGCCGGTGTTTAACCAGACCGGATCCAGCTTCCACACGGCGGGGATGGTGACAGGCTGGTTCACAAAGCGAGGCTTTGTTGTGGCTTCGCGTTGTTGACCAGAGTGTTTTTCACATTTCACGCCAGGTCTGAAAACATGTCAGTAATAAAAGCTAGAGAGGGCTGTGTGGAAAGTCCACGGCTCCCATCAGCTCTGCCATCTGTGAAACGGAGGCCCTTTCTGGGGGTGACAGGCCCAAGGTACGGCGCCAGAAACGAATCTTTAGGTTGAGTACGATGTGTTTGTGGGCGTGTGGAACGAGCTTTCCCTCCAGTCTGTCAGACACCCGGAGCTTTTGTGCTTAATAAACTCTCTGGCCTTTGCACCCTGCAGGAAGTCCGTCCTCTGGGGAGCGCCGCGCGGCCTCCAGGCAGCGTGTGAGCGCTGCACGGTTCACCGCTGATGACTGCGCCGAGACTCGCACTTCCTAAGCGACACGTTCTTTCTTTCCAGATCCGCTACAAGAAGCTTCAGGTAAACGCTGCTCCCCATCTGCTGGACCACTTTGGTCCTCTTTGAAGAGGCGTCCCACACTCTTTGTACTGTCTGAATGGTCGCAGTGGGTAAACGTTTTCTTTATGGATTTATTTAGCAGCTGCAGCTCTCTCAGCTACTGTGAGGTCATCTCCATTTCTTCTTTTCTGTCATAATGTTTGTTGGCGGCTGCCGTCATCCCCGACAGAAGCCAAAACAAGCAGACTGACAGCCATTATTTTGCACATGCAAACACCTAGCTCCAGTTCAGACATCTGCGGTCAACGTAAACATGATGGTATATCACTTAGTGTGCTCCTGTTCCAGTAACCAGCTCACAGCTACGGCATGTTAGATGCATACATGTAAATTTTCCTTCAAGACAAAAGCTCAGTCATATCTATAATCTAATAAGCAGCACTTTCAGTCGCCTTTGATAATAAATAATTTTACTGTAATGTGCTATTAAACTAAAGAATGTTGCCACCTTCATGAACCTGTGACTGACAACCTTTAAACTGCGGTTATAGAAGCAAAGATGGACGTTCATTAGGGGTAGCCAAGGCCAGCGTAAATCAGCGCTGATGAGCTGCCTCAACATGAGATCGTAAACGGCGACACTTCTCAACACTCACTGTGTCACAGAGCGGAGTCGTGGTATGACCTAAGCTCTATCACGAGCCAGCAGGTTGTGACCTTTAAAGTTAAAATAAAGGAAGTGCACAGACTCAGGGTGCTGTTAACACTCAGTTATTCTGGCCTGATGTTTGCAGCGATGCAGGAGTATTATCGGTTTCACTGCCTCCCTGACATATTAGCTGAGACAGAACCACTTCACACCTCTCAAACTTAAAAGGATATTTCCACAGGAGAAGGTTGACCTGAGTAAATGTCCTCCGTCCGCCTGCACATGTGCGGTAAAATAGATCACTGCTGTGGGACACCCGTCAACCTGCATCAGAATAAATCAACTTTAGTGACACGGACCCGGGCTCCCACACACATAAATCCACACCTGCTGGGAATTCAAACAAATACCCTCCCTCTCACCGTGACTGCGTTTAGATGAGATCCATATTTGTGTCATATAGAGAAATGGAATGCTAATTGACAGCGAAGCCGCTTATGCGCGGCTGGGTTTCCATTGGAAGCGCCTTTGACAGCAGCTCCCGCAGCAATGTTTACTGCGGGGCTTGTAGAGCGCTGGTCGAGGGCAGGGAGGGAAACTCTTCGGAAGTGTTTATGGCCGTTGCTGACTGCTCTGCCTGCGCACTCAGGCTCTCTGATTACAGAGGCCTTGGCATACTGTCCGTGCTTACTCCTCATGCTTCAAGCATGATGCTGCTTCATTCACACAGCGTCTGCGAGCTGAAAGAATAGCTGCCGCAGCTGTTGCGGAGGTCAGAGGTCAAATGTAGCCCAGTTCAGGTTTGCGTGGATGTGCCAGAGAGTCAGAGACACTTTATATAAGGGACAATTACAAGAGCCATTTCTGATGTCAAACTTAGATTAGATTAGAATGAATACACAGATAGTATGTAAGTATGATCCATGATTAATTTAGATTCTTTGTTAGCTTACTGCTACATGGCATTTGGTTATTTATTTGGTCTCTGAAACAGCTTTTCTGTCTTCAGCAGATGCACCTCGCAGCGTTGTGTTGTTTTCACTTGCTCAAATCCCGACCTATTCCCTCTTTCCAGGACGGAGGTTGACCGGGCCTGCTCGCTTGTCTGTTCTAAAAGGTTTGATCTTTGAACTCTGCAGTAAACAGATTTACACAGATAGATCAGTTCCTCCAGGAACAAAGTGTCCCGGAGTCTGAAGACGCCACTGGCGAGACAGCGAGAGGTCAAGAATTAGAAGGTGGAGAGATGGTGGGAGGTATGGATACAGGATTCTGAAACAATGCCTACCATACCCGGAATGATAACGTTTGTCCCTCTCTGCTGAGCTCGGTTCTAACCAAATTCTAAAGTTTCTGACCAGAATTTTTGGCCTATTGAGCCTCACAAGACAACTCGTCTCATCAGTCATGACCATGAAGCCTTTCTGTTGTTTGACAATTTCCAAAAGCGTGTCTTCCAGTATTTACTGCCTGTTTTGAGGAGCTCTCTGGTGGCGTCCTTTGCCTTTAAACAATCAAACCACAGAGGAGCAGGGCAGCATTTGCTGGCAGCAACACATTAAACAGCGTGCAACTTTTCCTCTGAGAATGCCAACCTGAGTTTTTGTTCAGAGGTCATTACCCAACCCAGTTTGCTAATCCAAACAAAGGTTTGGATCCGTGCTGCAGCCACCGGCCTGTCCATCAGGACAGGGCTTTCATTGGCTGTGGGGCGGTGGCTCGCAATGAGCTCCAGTCAGAGACCTCATGAGGAGCATCTCTGTGAGCTTTCAGCGTGGCGTCCCCAGGGGAGCCTTCATCTCATGTCTACACTAATCGCTCATTGATACAGATTGTGATTATCTCCGCTTACAGGGTAATTATGTGGTGTCAGAGTCGTTAAATCAGGGTCGGAATGAGGCTATGGCAGCGTTGGCTCTCAGGGGATTAAGGGGGGGGGGGACGTCTGGGGCTCCACGTTATCTTGATTCCTCTCCTGTCCTTATCTCCAGAGCGTGAGCCGGTAGAGAAACAACAGCCGGGCCAGAGCCAAAGCAGACAGATAGTTGGAGTGCCAGACATGCAATGCAAAGACAGTGAGGCGAGCAAGCGGTCCACACACATACAGGCACACAGGCCGGGCCCATTCCGGTGCCTTTTTGTGTGCCAGTTTGAGCAAATGCCATTTTACACAGCAAGATGAAATTTTCCAATTAAAGTGACATTTGGCTGTGAAGGCAGCGATTGTCAGCTTTGGGTTTTTGTGTGTTTCACAGATTTTGGCCGTTTTCTCCACGGCTGCTTTGCCATCATGCATACAAACAGCCTGTGCAGCACCAAAAAAGACAATGGGATCAACTATGAGACCATCCACAGTCAAACTTTGATGGTAGCGTAAAATGATGGCACTGACACAGGAAGCTAACACAAAGCGGGATTAAACACAGGAATTGTTATTTCTGCAGGGCTAAATGCTTCCGTGACAACAGCCGACATCCACGAAGCCACAACACAGAGATAAGCAACATTGTCCTTGAACCGTGGTCGACCTGAGGCCACCGCACAAACACTGACCTTAGGTCTGGAAGCCTGACGGGGACAACCAAGAGGAAGTAGCCTGATGTGTTAGCTTCCTCTGTTTTAGCTGCTCCCCTGTGTCAGCACACTGGCGTTCCTCGGACGACCCTTCTCACTCTGGCAGTGCGACCTCCAGAGGAGGATCCTGTCTTTTAGGGTTGAGCTGTGGGCCATGGTGCTATGATTAAGAACAGAATTCAATCCTGATTAGTACTTGGACTTTTGGCATATAAGACGAGTTGCAGATTTGCTGAAAATGATGCAGTGACAGCATAAAATAAAGCAACCGACAAACCTCTTGCAGGTCGGAAACATACCAGAAGTGCTGGAGTTTATGTCTGCTGTCCTGGAGAAAGTTAGAGCTCCAGATGGCAACAGTTTCTCAGACGCTAATGAAGTTGCAATGTAGTTAAAACATCAAAATATGGAGCATGTGATTGTACAATAGTATTTATCTCTGTAAGGCCCCGAGTAGTTCTGTTTCTACATCTGCACAATGTACCAATGTTTCATCGCTTGTGACAAATTTATAGTTCTAAAAGCCTACTTTGATGACAGAAACTTCCCATGACCCTACTTCCATTCTTCCTCTTTCTATTCACTGTCAGTTTGTTTGAAAGCTTTTTAGTCACTGTCAGCATTATCCAGCTATAGTGGGAATCCTGAGAAATGGATACATAATGTGGAAACCTAAGGGCAAAAAACATGCTAACAGGGCTGGTTTATTCCAAATTTGCAAAAAATTATTATGTTGAGTTGCAGATTTTGCTTTCATTTAAACTGGAAACGAGTAATTCTGGTTAACCTGGTGAACCTGGTTCCACAGCAACTCAGGTTTGCTGAAAACTAATAGAGTCTAATTCCAGATGTGGCTGTAGAATTTAGAGTAGGACTTTCAGCTGTCATATCAAGTCAATATTTTCCGTTCCCGTCACTGTGCCCTGATGTTTTGCCAAAGTTTTGCACGCTATTTGCTCCACGAGACCTCCCTCCAGAATCCCTTTTCTTTCTGATCTGCCTCTCTTATCATCCACTTCCCACACCCAAACCTAAAAACATTGTCTAACAGTCGCTGAAGTCCCTCCCGATGTTTGTTGGATGACTTTATAGCTTCCCTCTTCCCTTTCGCCGTCAGTGCACGGAATACAGATTATCGGCAGAGCGTCCTTTTGTAGTCCCATGGAGGGGATGGGGGTATTTGAGTTAGATTCTCTGGATAACATTCGGAGCGCCCAGATTTGGCTTCATGCGAAGCCTCTTTCATGTTGACAGAGCCGCTCATATTTGTTGCTGTGTTTATTATTAACAGTGGGACGGTTGAACTCAGCAGAAGTATAACAAACATCTGAGCTGAGCTCCATCTCTCTGAAGCTGGGAGCCTCGAAGGAGGAATTTTCCAAAGGAGAAGGCCCTGGCCTTCACACAGACAGCTCAGAGAGCTTGTTGCTTTTTATGGCCTGACGGACCAGCCTTATCTGTGGCCCTTCTGTCAAAGATGACGAGCTGAAGGGGGGTAAGATCTACCTCTTTGTTTTGATTTCCTCAGACTTCTTATCTCGGGGCTGGGCTGGGTGGAATCCAGCCGCAGACATACGGCCAGAGAGGAGACAAGACGCTACGTCTGTAGGTTAGCATCTCTGCTCAGTCACGCGCGACTCGGTTTGGCACCGGCTTTTGCATCTGTTGTTACGGTTACCGCTCCGTGTTTTATTGTGATGCTCTGGTGTTAGATAATAACTAGGCAGTGAAGGTATTTCCTTGTTTCACATTTTATTTACTCACACACAGCTTCTGGTTGTAAATAGATGAAGCTGTGTCATCTAGGCTAAAGATAATGTGAGAGAAGCGGCCTCTCCACCCATACGTTGCCTGAACCAGTAACTCTCACCTCTACATGTAAACCTTTTAAAAGTAGTATTTACAACATTTGCGCTACAGTATACGCTATATCAAATGACAGCTACTTACTCGTAAATGCTTAAAATGTGTTTCTGATTCTTCCTGTCAAAGATTTACATGGTACATTTACATAGTTGTTGCCAACGCTTACAAGTTTCATGCATCATCTGTAAAAACCTTATCTGTGATTAGCCTCAGTTATTACATACTCCATATCCTCTTATCCAACTAAAGTAGGACAGTAATATGTGCCTGAGTGCCTGGTACAGCTGATAACATACCAAAATAAAACTGGATGACACTGAAAAGAAAACGTCAGGACGTCCTAAATCAAGCTTTGTTCTGGGAGTAAATATATGTCCCGTATTTCAACATTCCACATGGAGAGAATAAAAGTCATCTCTTGAGGTGGAAAAAGAAATATCTCTGTGCTTAAAGCGGCACTCACATCCATCATCTGCTGGCAAGAAAAATGAAACATGCAGAAATGAGCTCACACAAAACTCACATCTTAACAACAGCTCTGAGAGTCCATGCCAGAGAGTTTTCAGACCTTTTTCAACAATAAATGAGCTGAATGCAGAAGTCACTGCGTCTGGCGCATTACTACCGATAAGAGAGATTTATTTCCGCAAGAAGCGTTACCATAAATGTCTTTTAAGTTAAAATCACAGACTAAAGATGCTTTCCCACCAGAGCTGTTTGGTCCGCTTTAAATGGACCAGAGTCCATTTCCAGCCTGCTTCATTTGGGCAGGTGCGAAAGCTCATGTGGACTCTGATGCAGACCAAAGAGAACTCAAGTGAACCCTGGTGCGGTTCACTTACGTAAGTAACGTAGCGCAGAGCGGACAGGGCAGATGAGCAGAGGCAGACGAGGTTGGATGTTCCGCAGCCCGTCAGGAACAACCATGTGTGACGCAGGGGGCTCAGAAGTCACACTGTCCTCACCTCAGAAGTGCTGATGTCCTTCTTTCTTCCTCTGGTGCGTTCCACACTCTCCGGGTCCAGAGAGGCTTCTGACACTGCCGACAGGGCTGTCGTCAGAGGGCTTGAACGGCGGTGTCTGTGAAACCCAAGAGCAGCTGGACGTACTTCACAGTGGTGGGCAAAAGGTGAGGGAAGGTTGCTTTAGCACTGTGCGAGAGGTAATGCACACCCAAAGGAGTGGGGGAGCCGTGGTTTGGTGGCTAGCCACAGGGCTGCCTGGGTGTGAGGAAAGCCAAGCTGCTGCCTCAAAGAGGATCAGATTTCCTCACAACTTGTTGCCTGGTGCTATATAAACTCTGGCATGTAGCGCTGACACCCGATCTGGACTGAAAGTGCCGCTGAAGAGATTCTCCGCACCATTCGTATCCCCCTGCTCTTTCAAGTCCACGGCACCCCTCCTCGTGCCCTCACCAACCCGCTGGCACGGTTACCTTCCGAGGCCCCCCTGAGTGGACCTTCACCGCGCCGCTCTCATCAGGCTCAATCATCACTGCCCTGCTAATAAGACTCCCAGGGGACAGCCTGCCATAACTACAGGACACGGGAGTTCCCTGCAGCTACTGTGAGGAGGAGATCTCCCTCCTCGACTTTAACGTGTCTTCCACAAGTGACAGCTGTCTGTCTGCCTGTCAAAAAGAAAGATTTACAGAGGCGACGGGTCACTTGCTTCATCTGTTTTCACCATGTTTTCTGTCTAAGTGCTGTATGCGTGAGGGTTATTTGTGTATTTTACTGGTTCTTACTGGTTCATCAACTGGCGAATATGCAGTCCGACGATGGTGCATTCAAGGAGCTGAATTAACCAAAGACGTTAAAACATCAAGTGCAGCTAACATCAATTATTCAAGTTTATTGAGTCAGGCACGAGTTGCGTACTCTGAAAGAGATTCACAGTCCCGCATCGACCCGGCGTAACGGAAAATCTGGCGGTCGATACGGCGTAGTTCTGAGAAGATCGGGCTAATGTGCTCGGTAGACGGAGGCTTGTCTGCACCTCAAGGTTGAGCGATGGAGACTGATTAAGTTTGAAGTGGAAAACAGCGCTGCAGTAAACAGATGTGAAACAATGCCCATCTGAGCACACAGAGAAATCCTTAAATTGATAACAGACACGGCTTGTACTGGGATCCGTTCACTGTAGTTTAGGAATTCAAAAACATGGTGAGGATCAAAGGAATCCCACTGCGAAGGAACTCATCTGACATGGCGGTGGCTCAGATTCTCCTCTGATTGTCCATTAGCATCTTTTCTTTTAAAGCCCGCTGCTGCAGGCTTGCTAGACTTCTCTGGTTGCTGTGTCAGGCTAAACAATCACGCCTGTGACCTTTGGGATGCCTTAAGCTCTTTGGAGAGTCACTTCAGATGCGGATTAGGGCCGGGTGGAGAAGAATTCAGAAACAGGAGACAGTTCTTTTTTGTTTTTGAGGGAAGCAGAGCAAAGGAAAGAGAGCACGTACTCTGTGAAGGAAGGAAAACGAGGAGATTTAAACACCAGTGACTCTTCCTTCGCTCAGGATGTTGTTTATATTGTTGACAGGCCTTTTAACCTCCCTAAGCTCGATCTCTAAGGCATGTTTTTTCAAGTTTGTAGGCTAAGGAGCCTTCATCCAGTCAACTGCCTGCATTATTTACGAGCCTGGAGGCTTTTAATGCTCCCTAATTGATTTTGTTGATACCTCATCGACGAAAAAATAATAATGAGGGGACAATAAATGTAGGTGCTGTCAACAGCCACTTATGGTAGCAACACGTGGAGTTCACCTCCTGCACATGCTGTCGACTGACTTTTTTCTGTGTGCGATGTGTTTTGCTTTTGGACAGGTCTGGTGGATTGGCCTCAAGGCCCATTTCACACCGGATTAGTTTCCATTTCAACCC
>BJFM01002931.1:0-44700 GCA_016586285.1 Arothron firmamentum
ACATGCTGCAACAGATATTATCGATAAACATGAAAGGAACATTTAGATTTAGTCAAACAGACACACTGACCACAGGTATCCTGTTAATCATGGCAGAGGTCCAGCTAACATCAACGCCTTTATACACCACAGCCACAAACACGGTGTCCGGGTCAGAATCAACCCAGTGCAGAGGCGTTCCTTCTGGGTAGCTCATTCTGATGGTGGTCCGGTTTCCTACATCAGTAGCGTATTCTCCCAGAGGTCCGCTGTTTAATCTGTCCAATCAGACATAAGTCACTGACACAAGCAGTGTCGTGGAACTGGGAATGAAACACAGCCGGGCCCTACCTGATGACAACATCAAAGCGGTCGATTAGAGCTCCGAGCTCCAGGCCACTGAGAATGCCTCCATTGCCAACCACCACACAGCGCTGACATCTATGTGATCTGTGTCCTAGCTGATGTGCAGAGTCAGAACGTGGGAACTTTCGAAGAAAAGAAAGAAAGAAATAGAAGTAGTAAAAGAGAGAAAATAAGCTTCTTGTTTTCAAAGCCTCTCCTCTCACTGAGGGCATCTGCTTTCTCCATGATGCCCTCATTCAGGAGGTGCAAGTCGCAACTGTTCACACCTCACCATGAAAACAGAACCACGACACAACCAAGATAAAAAATAATAATAATAATTACACATTGCAGCAGTTGCTCCACTTTGCTTTGAAGACCCTGAAATCCAAACGGTGGTGGATATAGGAAGAGGTCATCAGACAGTGGGTCGTCTTTCCAAAGGAAAGGCTGCGTCATGTGACTGGAGGAAGGCAGATGAGGTAACAAGTTCTCTCTGGTTTTGCTGGGAAGACACTGGGCCCCCAGAACTCGATTCACATAATCATGTACCAGCTAGAAGCAGAGCAGAGGGATTACAGCGTCAGAATTGAACGGCAGTGCAAACAGCTTTAGCCTCACTTTATGTTCTCGAAGCTTACGCATCTGTACCTGTCCCTTAGGAAACATTTGGCAGCAATGGAATACATTTTCATTAATATGCTGATGACATTCAGCTCTACTCAGCTATGACAGCAGAGGAAACAGAGCAATTAGTCAAACTTTCCTTCTTCCTGACCCTCACTACCCTATCATCACCACAATGTCGTGGATAAAAGTTCATCTGACGTTAGTGTTCCACTATTTGGTCCCAGTCCCTCAGGAAAGAATGGAGCCCCTTGGACATTGGTCAAAAAAACCTGTTTAAATCTGCCGCAATATCGGCATTTGAGGACGACATGAACAGAATAAAAGTCAGTATTTACACCCTGAAAATGATCCAGGGTGTTAGGGCCACTTGTTTGTCAGGGATTCTGCCCCAAATCAGCAGCTATTGTGACTGCATGATATTGTTCCAGCGGGAATTTATTAAAAATAAAAAAACAAGAATGTTACATGTACAGTACATGAAAATTCACAGCGTTTGGCATGAAGCCCATTTCCACTTATCCTGCCTTCGGTATTTCTACAACCTGATTGGAGCCCACCTGTGATAAAGTCAGACTGGACATGAGTTTGGAATAGACATCTTTTTATTTAAGGTCGGAAAAATTGAATGCAGTAATGTAGAGACATCCTGGAAGAAAACCTGCTCCTGAGCACTCTTGACCTCAGACTGAGCCGACAGATACCCTAAGCACAGAGCCGAGATATTTAAGGACATCTCTGTGAAAGTTCTTGATTGGCCCATCCAGAGCCCAGACCTCTCTGGAGAGAGATCTGAAAATGGCTGCGCACTGCTTTCCATCCAACTTGATGAAGCTCTGTTTCTTTTTGTCACATTGAGGTATTGCGTATAATCCCTCCGTTTCTCCTTTTGAGTGCCTGCTCCCCCAAAATGTACAGTATATAAACTGTATATGACATTAGATAGAAATCTAAACCTAAACAAATAGGGTGAGATCTGTTGGTGTCACCTTCTTATGTTGAGGACTGACATGCCAGGTGACAGCTTCATCCCTCTCCATCAAGGGTAGATGGATCGACAGCAAACAAATTAAACATAGCACCGCCGCACAGACGAGAAGTACACATCTGGAAAGAGAGACGGGGGAGAGAGAGAGCAAGAGAGAGGAAGAGAGAGAGTTTTTCTTAGCATTGTGTGTGGTGGTTTCTGTGATGAATATGTATCATCATAATAATTACTTGCACCACAAACATTCTATAACATTCAAGAACTAGTTTAATATGTGCAAGAATGTTGATTTTAAATTCTCTATACATATTTTTTTTATAACTGGGTGTGTTTATTATGTTAATTGATAGATATTTGTTTTCTTTTACCGTCTCTGACACATTATTCAATGTTTTTCTGGCATTAATGCTCTATTACCAATTGAAATCATCACAACTATATCTTATGAAGAATGTACTTTATGAATTAAATACAATAATTTTTAAATAAATAAGGTTAAGTATTATACAGTAGTTAGTTTTAGTGTTACAATATACCTTGTCTTTATCTGTGGCTTTTGTCTGCCTGTCTAGTCTAGTAGGCCTCTGGCTTGAGCGGTTTTGAGTCAACACGCAAAAGCTTCTAAAATTACTTGAAATATAACACTGCTCATTACAGGGCTTGTTTGGTGCAGAGGCCCTGGTGTACCTGCTGACAGGAAACAGTGTTTTAGAACTGGAAGCTTTCCCAACCCGGATACGGGAGAGGAAAAACAATAATGTATGGCCATGCTTTCCTTTCAAAACAGTAACCATATAGCGCACATTCACAATTTACACAATTATCAGTGATGTTAATTTGAGTTTAAACTGGGGTCTTGTATGCAGATTTCATTTAACAGAAAATGTTTTTAAATTAATACACTTTAATATACGAAACTTGGAGCCTGTTTTACATTTTATTTTTACATTTTATACATTTGTTACCTATCAACCTAGAAGATCACCTGGAGTTTATTGCAACTTTCAGATGGAGATACAATTAACTGAAACAAGTTTAAACATTTTGGCCTTGATTTTCAGCACCGTGTTTGAGCCCAGGTGCACACACAGTAAAGCTTCCTGTGGTGAGGCTGTCGTTTCAGGCTGGGGCATAAAGATGGCCCAGGACATCAGACTGAGCTGAAGGCTCACCCTCCAACCAAACCACAAGACATGCAGCCTGTTTGAACTAAGGAGAAGCTTAGAGACAGCTCCAAACCTGAACACCCTTCAGTGGCCTAGCCAGAGCCAGCCAAGGTCTCCGACAACATCAACTTCCACTAGTAAAAGGACCAAGTAAGGCCTGGAAACAGAAGTCACTTTTGTTTTTCTTTTATCAAACATTATTTAGGCTTCCTTAGACTTGAGATATTCTTTATCAAACTTCATATAAACTTAAGTAGTCGTATGAAAAATGGCAGTCGTATGAAAAATGATATGGAGTCTGGAGCTGGACCAGAGGAGAACAAAGAACAGACTGAGCTATTTCCCTCTCGTAGCACAGTGTTGTCTTTGTGTCATGTGAAGGTCACCTGCTAGTCATCCAGCGTCTGAGACGCCTCATGTTGCCACCGTGTCCCTGTCCTCTTCTGGATCTGCTCTTTAGGAGGACGTGTGCCCTGTGCAAACACATGTGACAAATACTGGCCATCAATGTGTTAACCGCTCAGGCACCAAACACAGCTATTACACGAATCTTCAAGAAAAAGGGTTTAGATCTGTATCAAGCAAGTCACCTATATTTGAATATAGTTTAAAGTATATTCTCCAAAATCAGTCCGATCTTGTAGAAGCCCAGTAGAACTGGCAGATGTTTTTATCTGCATCTATTTTATTTGCATTATATGTTATCATGTCTTTTATCTGCTGGCAGCAGTCAGATCTGGAAAATCCATTTAAAGTTATCGCCTTATACAACGTCGACAGTAGCAGTAGTAGTAGTAAAAAGGAGAAGATACTACATGTAACATGGTGCTTTATGAATTTTCTTCATTTTTTAAATATGAAATTTCAATTTAAAACCTACCTACCTGAAAGGCTGTCGTTCTGACGCCGGGACCGTTAGCTGGGTAACCACTAGCAACAAGAGTCCGTTAGCCTGCGGCATTCACACGCTTGGTTTAGTCTCCGTCACCGACGGAATCTGCGCAACCACATACCGGAGCACGGCAACCGAGGCAGCTCCCGAGTCTCTTCTACATCTCTGCCCACAACCCGCTGCCGTCCGCAGCTTTGCTCATCCGTCCGGATACTCAAACAAAGACGTCACGATTTCCGGTCCGTGATCGACGTATCTGACCAGTGCAAAAAATGAAAAAAAAAAAAAAAAAAAAAAAAAAAAAAAAAAAAAAAAAAAAAAAAAAAAAAAAAAAAAAAAAATTCGTGCTGTTACGAAAATTAATAAAAAATAGAAATAGGAAAAATATAGTGGTGTTCCACATACAAAATAATTTGGGGACAGTAACCAGAAGTTACTGGTTAAATTTTTTTTATGTCATGCGCCACTAGTTTCACGTGTAGATTTACATTCAAATAAAAATGGCTAATGCACGGTTTGAAAAAATAGATGCTCCTTTTGGATTATTTTAGTTTAAGACATGAAATTAGAAGAACCTTCTAAAATACTTTTAGGAATTTCTATTACTACTCACATAGTAGTTTATTATTTCAACTTGTCTTGTAATTTTGTTTACTGTACTGTATCATGACAATAAAGCTTCTCTCGGTTCTCATGTCATGTGTAAAAAAAGGTCAAGTGATATATACGAAAACCAAGACATGACCAGACATGGCTGAAAGACACTTTTAGCTTTGCACTGTGTCAATTCTGGACAAATTGAGACAATCCCCCCCACCCCCCCAATGTCAAATTAGTGACAGGGTCTGTCAATATGCCATTTTGGTTTTAATGTTATTGATGCAGATAAATTAATATTTTATGCACATTTATCATTTTCATTTTAATGCAATGGCAAAATATTATATATTCTGCCAGCACCCTTTCACTGTAGGATACATTGATAGCTAAATTATTTCATTTTTCATCAATTAAAAAGGCTTCAAAATTGCCCAATTCAATATTACAGTTTATTTTACTTTTATTCATTGCTCTACAAAATCAAAAGACAGGAAATCCATAAATGATGCTAGTTTCAGCTCCTGTAGTTTGTAGTATTATTACTGAAGAGGCTGCTTCAGTTCAAACAGTCCAGTTCCACCTTTAACCACCTTTCCCACCACCAGACTGGCTGATGGGGAAGCCAGTCTGTCATGTGACCCTGGAAGAGAAGGAAAGCACATGAAAAAAACCCATTTTGAACAAAAGTGAGAGGAAAACTCATTATTACGGAGCTGTGTCTTTGTCAGTCAGTGAATGTGGTGTTCTTTGAAAAACATACATCTATAACAGTCTACAAAAACGGGCACATCGCTTAATTTCAGAATGAGGTCTCACACATTTCTGGACTTTTTTTTTTTATGTATCAAAGCCGTTGTTGACATAAATGTTAAGATTGTACACTTCCACAATACCCTCGATTGTCTCTTGTGTTGCACAATACTACAGAAAGTATTTGAAGCGTTTACCCAATTTCCCCCCTTAAGATTCGGCTGTTGTGACTCAACTGATTCTATCGGTTTTATCCATGTAGACGTTACCTATCTTTAAAAAAAATCTAATGAATTAAGAACAAAACAGACTAAATGGGAAAAAGAGTGCTACACTGGTCCACAGGTGAGGTCAAGAAGAAACAAGCACTGTTGTTTTTTTTAAATAAGTGAACATGGCTGTTTTTTTGCTCGTTAATTGTTAAAACTCATTTAACAGCTTACAGAGCAATGGATTGTTTTATTTTCAGTGGATCACCGTCATCAGTCCTTACCCAACATAGTGGCCTGTTTGATAAACTTATAGCTGGTCTCAAAGGTCATCTGCTGTAGAGGGGAGGAGTTGGAGCGAATGGCGTGGCGGTTTAGTGGCTTATAGACGCCTTCAAAACACATGTAGTCAGCAACTAGGGATAAATGCCTGGGGTCCACCTCAATACCTGCATTTGAGCACAGATAAAATGATTCACTTTTTCCTTGGATCTCTAAACTACATAAAGGTGTTGTCTTTTCCGTACCGTAGACAGCAAACACATCTTTTATCTCCTTCTCAATCACTTTCAGAGCCACTTCAATCCCATACATGTTTGCCATGGCGTGGACCTCATTCGAGTAGAGTCTGTTTACATCCAACACCTGCACAGACACAACAACTGAAAACTTTAACAACACATGTGTACACACACGTCTACTAGACTGGTGGCACTCCTTTAAAAGGCAGAAATAAGAGTTTTGACATTTTAAGAACTTATCCAATAAAAACAAACTCCACTGATGTGACTGATGTCTGACTGTCACTCTTCACACTGTGCACCCTAACAACTATTCAGTCAATTGAAATAATCAAATACGGTCATCTGATTGTAGAACACCGTAGAGAAGATTAAAAACCAGGCAGCCAGGAATGAGCTGGGGCCCGTTTCAGAAAGCGGGTTTTCAAAACTTGGGAGTTTGAACCTAAACTCAGGGTCGCCAAACTCTGAAATGTCAGAGTTTGGCGACCCTGTGTTTTCAATTTCAGAACATGTGTTAGGAGTCGTCACACCAAAAAAAAAAAACTGCGTACACCGTGCTGCTGAAAATTGCTGACCGAGTCCATGGGTGATCATTAATTAGAGAGAGATAAAAAAGAAAGAAAGCAATGTTTGATCTTGAGTGTTCCACTGGTGTTTGAGCCACAGATGTAACCCAACAGGCACAAAACGGACTTGGCAGAAAGTTAAGAGGAAATACAAAAATTTAGTTCAAACATATAAAATGCGATTTAAATACAAGCTATTGTGGTGTTGTTTATCCTGTCCTCATTAAACAGAGTTCAGTCACTTCATTTAACCTGCGATAACTAGATTTAATAAATTAGAGAAATCCCTTAAACAAAGAAAAATCAAATTCTTTAGCCTTCCCATCACTCTCAGTATTTACGGTAGTATTGTCTATACGAAAGCCTAACACTTGAATGCTTGTTATACATACGTCTCCAAATTTGCATTCTCTGAATACGTTTAAATTTTATTTCCATTATAGCCAACAGAAAAAAGGCTGAGGTGATCCAGCGCCACCTAGTGTTAGTTCAGTAAATGACATTCGTTCATCAAAGAGAACTTGACACACTGATTTTTCTTGTAGAAGGAGTTCTATGTAATTAGCTGCTGTTGCTTTCAGATATCAATCAATTTAATGATTAAATTGATACCTGCAATTCTGTGGAACACTTCCATGCGATATCTCGGGTGTCCGTCACTTTTTAACACTACAAACATGTTTCAAAATTGTTTGAGTGCAAGAGTAACGTTTATGACAACCTGATGGTTACTTTGGATGCATGCTCACCGATATTGTATTTAAAAAAAAAAAAAAAAAAACCCTGTCTGCGAAAAAAAAAAAAAGATTTAAAAAAAGGGAATCACTATACAAAGAATTTGTTGCAAACTGAGATCTATTCCGCAACATGAGGAATGTGAGGGCTCAGAATGCTGTTAAATACACTATCAAGGGTGCAGATAAATCACTAACGCTCAAAAAAGTTCCTATCAGAGCTTAATCAAACATCTAATCAGGGCGGATCATCAGCAGTCTGCAGGCTTCAAGAGCAGGCGAAACTCTGGGTTATTTGTTTCACGGAGTACCGTATAATACCCGGTTATTTTGACTCAGTCACGCTGAACTGGCTTTCTGAAACCAAAACCCCGAGTTTCCCTTAAATCAGAGCGAATTAACTCAAGAGTTTTCGCTAAACCCGCTTTCTGAAACAGGGCCCCTGGTGTCACTCACACAACTATGATAAGTTCAGCTTCTACACATGGATGCTGCCATTTCTGCAGTCTGGTTTTAAGAATCATTACATTCCTCCTAAAAACACCACAAGCGGCATGTGTGACCAAGCGCGTCCTCAGCCGTCTAACAGCAGCGCGTGCCCATCTCCAGCCTTACGTCAGAGTGCTTGATAAGCTCATGCATGTTGATGCCCTCCGTGTTGAGGACAGTCTCCTTCTGGCCGTTCCTGGTTGTGGTTTCGCTGAGCAAACAGCGCGTCAGTCCTCTGGTTTCCAGGATGACGGCATTCTGGGCCAGAGTTGTGACAACTGAAGTCAAGTCCAAGTGTACCTTGCTGACAGGCAAAGCCAAATCAACCTACAATTTCAAACAAAAAACAGTATTTAAGAACAGCTACAGTAGGTGGAAATCAGATGTTCAAGACTCGGCAGCAGGATGAGATCACCATTGATTATATGCAATTGGATAAAACTCCCACCCTATTGAAAGAATACCGGCTGCAGACATCTGTTTAAAAAAAAACAATTGTTGGAAGATAGGTTCAAGAACTAGTTAGTTCCTGATATCATTTGCCTGCCATCATAGTTCAACAGAACGCCCCTCTGTTATTATTGTTATACCTTTAATACGTTTGAGAATAAGATGAGATGGTATGTGAAGTTTTGTTGTGATACCCACCTCGCACCAGAGTTCCTGTTGTTGATCGAAACAGTATCTCTGAATAGCCGGGTTGGACTGTAAGACAGCGTTTACTCTCATCTGAGTTAGGTTGCCTTCATGCTTCCCCTCTTCTCTTTTTTTCCTCTTCCTCCTCGGACCAGGAATGTGTGTCGTTTCTGGCTGAGACTCCTGCAGACTCTCCTCCTCAGCATTCTCCTCCTCCGGTTCGCACTGATCTTCTTTATCCTCCTCCGGTTCGCACTGATCTTCTTTATCCTCCTCCTCTGCCTGCTCTTCTTCACTTTCATAGTCAACCTGCAGATGCATTAGTTTGTTGTTCTTTTTTTCCAGATATTTTTAATAACATAATTTTTCATAGTAAATGGACATGTATTCAGTATTCCCTGAATATGCTGTGATTTATGGCTCACAATGGACACATTCTCAACATTAGCTCAATGGATTACACTGAATAAGTTCCTTCATCTTTCGATATCAGGAATGTTACAATTAAAATTTTTATCATGCCACAAATAATCTATTGCATAATGGTATGAATTAATCCTAATGTATTAACATTTCCAATGCTACAACTGAGGAACTAATTTGCTCATATGATTTCTGAGCAGAAGTGAAAAGGATGCATTCTTCATGTGTAATTATCCGGTGTGATTTGTCTTTCAGTATTAACTCAGTCATCAAGTTAGAGTCACTACAACTTTTTTGTTTTAGATGTAAAGTATTTCATGTGGTCTTGTATTCTAGGCTGCATTAAACAGGAAGTGGTCTTCTTTCGAACTTCTTATTTAAAAGCCTTATTTGGATGATTGACGGTATCAGCCTTACCTCTTCTTCCTGTTTTTCTCTTTGTTTCATGTCTGAAGCATCAGCATCACCTTCGTTTGCCAGGTCATCAACAATTTCCTGCTCTTCTTCATTGTCTCCATTGCCCATCTTGGGTAAAGTAAAAGAAGGCTTTCGCTTTATGCATTTAAAATCAAAACAAACAAACAAACAAACAAAAAAGCAAAGATGTTTGCCAAAACTATTCAGAAAGAACTGCAGATACCGCTGTAGGCTCAGATGCATCACCATCGTGATCTTTATCTCTTGTAGTGGCCTTTCTTGTTTCCACAGCAATGGAGGACAGTTTGGCATTCCGCTTCTTAACTGCTTCCAGCAGAAGATAAAAAAACCTAACAAACACAATGATGACAGCTTGGTATCTTACTAAGCATGAGTACACACACACACACACACACACACACACACACACACACAGACAGACAGACAGACACACACACACACACACACACAGACAGACAGACAGACACACACACACACACACACACACAGACAGACAGACAGACGTGCACACACACAGACCGACAGAAAGGCAGACAGACACAGACACACACAGAGACAGACAGACAGACAGACAGACACAGACAGACAGACAGACAGACAGACACAGACGGACACAGACAGACAGACAGACAGACACAGACACAGACACAGACACAGACACACACACACATACACACACACACACACACACACACACACACACACAGACAGACAGACAGACCTAGTTTCCATGTAGTTTAAGATCTGCTGTGGTGACAGGAGTTTATCTTCACAGTAATGCTCCAGAGGCAGGAAGTGGAAAGTGATCCTGAATGTCCGCAACCTTTCATTTTCAATCTGCAAAGTCTCAACCACATCAATCTTGTGCAGCACCTGTTCACACATATTTACGCTCCGTTAGAACAGATGCACACTTCAGAAATGTGTAAACTATTCAGTTATTATCACTGAATTGCTAACTTTGGTCACCGACGATGTGACTGAAAGGTGATCACCTCTGAAAGGCAAACTCTGCTGAACTTCTTCTGGAGTATCTTTGCCTTTTTCAGCGCCTTCTTGTTGTTCAGCACTGGAATGCTCATCATGGGAGTTTTAATGTTGGAGCTTGCCACCATCAGTATCTCCCTCAGACTAACACATACAGGAAGAAGAAAACTCATAACTGAACACAATCGCAAACTTCAAAACTAGACAAGTGATATTAGGTTCAAACATTCCACTCAGATTCTAAATACTGTAAGTATTGTCTATAGGCCACATAAATTTGATTCTTGGGTACACCGTTAACACCATCTGGCAGCAGGGTGGCAGACTTGGTCACCCAATACTGCACCCAAACGGGTCAAACTGTAAATGAGACACGATTAAAGGACAAGTGCAAGCTGCATGGACTTAGAGCAGATGCAGCCGGTGCTCGGCTAGTCTGCTAGGCATAAGAATTGTTCTGGATAACACAGTTGTGTGTGCTTTAACAGTACTGGGGCACGGTTGGCGTTACCGAGGTATTCCCAGAGTGACGTTCATCTCTCCTCTGCCAGCAAAGTGAAAGGTGTTCAGGGTCATCTGGGTAGAGGGCTCGCCGATGGACTGAGCTGCCAGCAGACCCACAGCGTCACCTGGTTCACACAGAGCACGCTGCCACTTATAGTTCAACAGCTGATGGAGGCTGGAAAGAACCACAGAACCAGAATGAAACTTGATGCACCTGTTCCAACATGAACATAATCATCCTTCCAATCAAAATGTGATCATAAGTGGGCCATCTTAAATCAGATCGCAGTAAAGGTAGACACCAGGCAACAGCTTAGTGGGGACTTATGAGGCAAGGGACAAATAAAATAAAAATATATAAAAAGAGCACCGCTAAGGAGCCACAAAGTTAATTTATAAATAAATTTTGCACTGATTAATCAGACATCGCGAAAATGACGTGGTTTCAATTTCAACTTTACTGGTTACTTTGGTTCATTTTAATTTGCCTGAAACTCCTGAATAGATGTCACTCTAACAGTTGTAAAGGTACAGCGTTCATGGGGTCAATACACTCGTGTCTCATGTTGCTGATCACTGAATACTCTGGGTTGGTCAGTCGACTTTTAACTGAGTTTCTTGAACATGGACTTGTGCTGGACCTGGATGTCAGATAACGCGACACTTGGGCTGTACATATTCTTCAGGACACTATGGTCGGCGCAGTATTCAGCAGGCGACAGGGCAGAACTCCGGTAGATTGTATTCACAACGCAAAAAAAAAAAAAAAACACAGCTGAAGGGCAAAACTGTGACATTACATGCCGTTGCCTCATAAAGGCTGTCTACTATTGTCTTTTCATTGCTGACTTTTGTCACTGAGCTAACATCAGTGTCATTGCTCAGAGTAAATGGATGGTACAGAATTCCCCTTAGTCCTATGCAGCCAATACAAAAATGAACACTTTACTCAAGCAAATAATGAACTCGATTGTCAAGGCTGACGCGGGAGCCATAAAATTTAGAATTAAAGAGGACCTGTGGGCGTCCAGCCTGTCTTCTCTCTGCTGGCCTCGGCCCTGAAGGTATTCGTCAGCGATGCAGCGAAAGGTTTCCGACACTGATCCAAAGCATACATCTGGTCTAAAGAGACTGAGAGTGGGCTCAGGGCAGGGCGTCGTCTTCCTGCTGTATTTTTTTCTGCTTGAGTCTTCCAGCTCGTTCCATTGCTGTAAAAGCTGAGAATCGTTCAACATGTTAGACTGAATTAGAACTGAATAAACAAATGATGTTGTGTATAACTTACCTGATGGACAACACCAGTTCTGCCATGCATGTGAGGCTCTGAACTTTGGTTTTCCTGATTTAATTTAGGCAACATCTTCTTGGAAAAGAGGAGGAAGGCCCCTGATTCAGAACAAAACAGGCAAACGTGTAATTTGACAAATGCACAAAGTGACATGTCCTACATTTCCTGGGCAACCATGGAAGCCCTGTTGTTAATGTCAAAAATATCAATAGAACCTGTGTATTAGATGGACTACTTAAGAATCACTAATTCCAGTGCAAACATACACACTGATGAAGACCTAAGTCAAAACGTGTCTGTGTGAACGCCTGCCCGAAGTGAGATTAAAATATAGTTCAAGTAATTATGGATCATCTGGTGGTCAGTTTGTTGAATAATCAAGTCAGTCAAAATGTTCTCCAGTGAAACAAGGATTTGCAGAAATGGGACATTTGAATAGTGTGCATGTGTAAATATTTTGTATGTTTTCTTCCTGGTTAGGTCTACTAGGTTCACTGTTTTGCACTGTCCTGTAGACAGGTGAGTTGACAGCAGAAGATGCAAAATGCAGGATTAGATGAAGACAGCTGACTCACTGTGGTGACTCCCAAGGGGTAAAATTGGAGATGGTTATGGATATGATTCTACAGAAATGTATTTTATTTTGCCTAAAAATAAACAGTGTAAAGTGTAAAATTGCTAAAGATTTCTGCCAATTTAACCACTATTTATTCCCACTCAGGATTACAAATGGTGAGTGAAAAAAAACAGACTCAAAAAATTCATCACAGAATTGATGAAACTGTTCTTTAGACCCTGACATTTCTGTCACCTACCTGTCCGAGGAGTTATGGTCTGCCTTTTTTCTCTCCAGCGCTGGATGGTGGCAAAATGTTTCTGGGCAGACTGAGAGTCCAGACGTCTCAGGACTTCATCCAGGCCTTGGGATTTGTTGATAACCTAACAGAAGGAGGAAAAGGTTAAAGTTGCCAGCAGTATCGAACGGGCCTTCACACCCCTCACATCTGCTGGCACGTTGGGGGGGCAGCTGGAGTCAGGCCAACCAACTCGGGAGTCATCAAAGCACTCGCATGAATCAGGGCCTCAACAGTTCAGGTGATCAAGTAACAAATATCACACAAGTCTTTCTTCCTGCAAACAGGACTTGTTAAAGTATAAGGCCTGAAAACCACTAATAAAATAGTACTAAAATCATCCTTTCAGTTCAAAATGGCAGATTTTCTGTTCCAGGAGCTACGTCGAGCGTTTTCTAACCAATCAAGCTGACAACCTTCTTAATTTGGCTTTTGGAGAAATTCTTCTGAAGGCTCTGCAGTCCAGATTAAATGGCAAGACTGCATCTGCGGACTGTGAAACAACCGCTAAGTTTCACTGGGCTCTCTTTTAAGGCAGGAACTGTAACTTGTAAATCTGTTTAGTATTTGTAGACATGGAACTATACAGATGTCAGCTCTTATTATCATATTACTGTCAAAATATCATATCTTGGAAGATGAAATATCAATGGACATCTTATATAGTTAAAAAGTCTACTTTGCCTTATGTTTGTTATCTGGTTATTAGTTTTAATTGAAAGTGTTTTAATATTATGGCCCTTCCTAATCTGTTGCTTTTGCCGTATTAGCACAAACAACAATTTTGTTCTGGTGGGATGGATGGGTGGGCCTAGTTTCACATCTAATCAAAAAGGTCTTGGAAAAGTCCCAACAAACTTATTTAAAATTATAATTGAAAAGAATTCCGTCATTGTTGTTTACATTAGTGTGACATCAGCAGTGTTACCTTATAGTTCTCCTCGATGAAGGGGAACTGTTTTGGCTGCAGGAACTGAGTTTTGGGCACGTCCAGACCATCTTCACCATACAAGAACTGGATGACGGAGCCGTCACTGTCCCTCACCGTCAGATCATACTGAACCACCAGACCCTCCAGATGCTTTATGACACACCTAAAATAACAGGTGCAAAGACAATTCACACATCAAGTTATAATAATAAATTATAATTAAAAGGACATCTTGGACAGAAAGCAGCACTGATTCTCCTTGTTTGTAGATCTCTCAGAAGAGTTTGTTTCAGTGGATGATGATTTTCGTTTGTGCTTTTCTGAGCATTAACCTGCTGTGTATTGTGCTGTGTATTTATGACTTACTTCGGCGGCAACCTTGGCCACCTCTCCCATGCAAAAGAGATCTTTGATCTCAATGGTTCGTCCTGGTTAAATAAAGGTAAATAAATTCCAGGACTGAAGAAGCCTTCTGGAGAGGAAGTGAAACGTTTTCAAGAACCTAACTAAGTCCAGTTGGTCACAAAGATTAAACCTTGGGTAAAGGTAAATAAATATTTAATCGATTGAGGCCTGAGTACTACAGGCCCTCCTGTGTTCTTCCCAATAGTCTGTTCATTCCAACCCAGTTAAGCGGCTAGATAATTTACTGGGCACATACCTGTCCTTTGTCTCCTCCCTCCCAGGTCACTATGTTCTGTATCTGTGAGAACCTGGTATGTCAGGCATGCATATCAGGGGCTGCTGTCCCTCACGTCCATGGTCAGCTCAGGACTCCCTGGACGTTGTGACTAGGTCACGTCCCTCTGACAATTACACATTCAGCCTCACTGTGATCAACTGATTTTCTAAAACAGTTTCTGTACTGTCATTCCCCAAACAGCACACTATGAAGAAGACACTGGATATTTTATTAAGACAGGTCTTTTGTATCTTCAGGTTGTTGTCTCAGTCCATGATCCCCAGTTAGCTTCCCAGTTGTGGAAGCCATTCTGTCATGACCTAGGGGTAACAACCCATCTAACCTTAGGTTACCACCCTCAAGCCGATGGGGAGGCCAAGCTTGTGAATAAAGACCTCGGAGCTGTGTGAATGGGCAAGGAAGCTACCTTGGCATGGGCTGGATCACAACTCCCTCCCTAGGTTAGCTACAGGTATTTACCCCTTCCAGATCCCTCTGTCACCGGCCTCAAAGACATCCTGTCATGTCAGGGAGAGGGTCTTACTTTTAACCAAGCACTTGCTACTCCACATCAACAGCCACAAAGTTGGGATTATTAATACTGTCGCTGGGAATCTCCCCATGTCTATGAGGGTCCACCAGACATTCCAAGCCAGTCTGGGAGAATCACACAAGCCCACACAGCTCTTGATGGATAACTTGTCTTCAGGTTATCCTGAATTAAAGCCTCTAAATAAACCACAGATAAACAAAGTACCATCTGTTGGCTCAGGTTCAGCTGTCTGTCTGCGTATGTATGAGACAATACCTCTGCAGGTATCCGGATCTGGATGTTTTCACAGCGGTGTCAACCAATCCTTCTCTACCAGCCATACAGTGGAAAAAGAACTCCTGCAAACAGACAGAGATTCATTAGGAAGAAGCCAGAATCTTAAAAAAAAAAAAAAGTGCATATACCAAAGCAGAACAGTCTGATTATATGTCTGATTGTACCTGTGGCTTAATGCCTGTGAGGAACCTCCCTGAAACAAAGCCTCCTGCACCAGGCGCAGGATCATATGGCTGGAAGCATGGTAATGACTTCCCAGAAGGCATAAGTGGAGGTCGGCGACCCTCCAACTCAATCTGACCCAACAGACAGGAAATCTGAAAAGACAGTGTTACAGCATGACAAGATCGCTTAAGTCTGTACAACACAACATTGTGGGAGGTGTGTGTATGTGTGTGTGTGTGTGTGTGTGTGTGTTTGTGTGTGTGTGAGAGTGAGTGTGTGTGTGTGTGTGTGTGTGAGAGAGAGAGAGAGAGGGAGAGAGAGAGAGAGAGAGAGAGAATGAGACAGGGATTTTGCATCAAACTAGCACAGACCCTCGCAGTGAGAAACTGTGTGACAGATGATTTCCTCAGACTGTAGAACAAGTCTAGACACAAACATGTTCGCCTGATAATAGTGCTGTGTAATCCATTGTCATCCTGGATGTTCTCCAGGATATGGAGCAGGATATAGGATCTGGAGACTGCAGGGGCCCAGGACCAAACTCACAAAGTTCACACAGCTACAGTGCAAAGACCACAACACACCACAGTATACAAGATGAAACTGGGGAATTATTTTATTTTTTTCCCCCAGTCCCAAGTATAGGCCACCCAGTCCCAATAATACGCCACCCTATCCCTTCCTAGAGGTTCTGTGTGTCTCATTCATTTTCAAGTTAAACACCAAAGTCCTTGTGGTTTCTCAAAACATACATATAAAAATATCTTTCTGAAGAAACACTGGCTCTATGATGGGCCTAGGCAGTCCACCACCATGGCCTTAAGCATTGTTCACACTACACGATTTTAGGCGTCGGGAACTCGCCCTTCCCCAAATCAGGATGAGTCACTAATCCGCTCGGCGACTGAGTGTGAGCACCTCAAAGACAGGAACAGCGACCTTGCCAACGCCCCGCTTGGAGTTGCAGACACAAAACTGGATATCAAACCTGCTAGATATACAGTTGGGTCATAGTGACGTACAAAGAGCAGTGAGCAATGAGAGCAGACATGGGCCTTGCCGCAAAAGTAAGGAAGTGAAAAGAACCAGTACAGCGGCTGTGGTAGAGCAGAGAAACAAAGTCAAGGTCAACTTTATTAGTCAAGCCTGCTATACATACCGCATGAATGAAATAACAGTCCTCTCGGACCCACGGTGCAGCAAAGTAATAAATAAATAAGACTACTGTAACTAAACTAAACTACCATAACTAAACTAAATAAAAAAACTACCTTAAAACTACAATTCACAATATAAACAGTATACAGTATAAACAGTCATAAACATTAAGGTATATGACACCATAGTGCAAATGAGCAGGGGTAAAGTGAATTGTGCAGCCCTGAGATGAGTGTGTGAGCAACAACAAATTGGAGAATGGACTCAAGAAAGGTTTTGCGATCTCAGTGGACACAGCACTCGCTCTACCACAACTGTCTGGAAAAAGAAGAATTGGCAAGAACATGCAGCTGTTCAAGTGATTGAGATGACACTAAATACAGCGCTAATTTAATGTGCAAATATTGCGTGCTATAATCCAATCTTGTGTATTTCAGTTGAAGATGACTGGCGGCACAGTCTTGACACACCTCCTGACGGAGCGAATCGCGTAGAATGAAAACTCATTGACTCTAAGGTCGTGTAGTGTGAACAATGCTTTAGAGATGCTGATGAGTGGGTCCCTAGACTGTTGCCACACCACCAAATTCCATTAGGAATTCCTATATATTGCCACTGCCCTATCATCCCGCCAGCACTGTGCCTTCAGAGGACTTCAAAACTCTAGAAATGTTTGTGACACAGAGAGGAACCCACTGATTTCTTCAAAAAATTGAAGGAAAATATTGATAATTGATGACGTAATAGCAAGCAAGCTAACGGCAATTCCTCTGTTAGACAAGACTATCACAAGGCACATTTATGACATCCCAAAAGACCCTGATGAGAAAGTTCACAACCAAACCACAGGGCCCACAGACAGATGAAGCATCAAATGGTAATGGACTTTGTGACTGATAACATCTGTCAGATTCATTGATAACGATGTCCTGAAGGTTGACTGCCTTTTCTGCAAACAAGTAACTGGAAGAGCAACGGTGGCTGAGCTGGTTGTTTAAAACTTACAGATACAGTTTAGAAAGAGGCTAAATTGCACAGTTGGGCTTTAGGCATAGGCATATCTGTGAAAGTAATCTGTGACCACTGAGGGCTGAACCCTGCAAATTCATGACACGGTGCGCTACAGTAGAATAAGACACATCAAAGCCCAGATTTTAGCTTTGTTAGGAAAAGTACTGTGGTTACACAGTTGTTTTGTTGCACAGCAAGTTCCTCCTGCTGGCTGTCACGGGTTCAAGTTTAATCCAAAGTGTTGACTCTACAGACCAAGTCTTCTTGGACAAGGAGGGTTATGATCTTGCCCATTACTTTAGTGTTAAGGTTCTCATGAAACTAACAAAACCACAATGACACATTTTTAGTCACATTCTACTTGTGTGGCAATGCAAGCCTGGTCCTGCTCAGGGTTTCTTCCTATTAAAAGGAAGTTTGCCACCGTTCCTTGTTTGAGTGTTTTCTGTACATGTCCTGATCAACACAGGTCAATGCTGAGCATTGATAGTCAGCTCAGGGCGGCTGTCCTACATCTCGACATCTTGAAATGTTTTGATTTTTTAAAACATTTCGTGTAATGTCACGACGGTGTACCTGCATGGTGTTCACAGATGATCCCTTAGCTCCTGACTGGACCATCAACTGAAGGTTGTTGTCTGGGAAAGACGTGTGGAGACCAACTGGCATGCATACCTATGAGGGATATGGTGGTTTAACCAATATATACAAAGCAGAAAAGGCAACATGCTCGTGTAAATGTGCATTTCCTTCTGTTTTTTTTTTTTTTTAATTGAATATACATTGAAGCATTCGAATATAACATGATACACATTTTTATTTTTGTGTCTCATTATTCCTGAAAATGACTGCAGATATCAGGGAGGCTTGTCTTGCAGGCACAAACTGATCCAAAAGGACGAGATCACAAATGACGATGTTATATTTGTTTAAATGCCCCAATGATACATCTTGACTTCTAGAAATTAAAACTGCAAAGGTAATATTGCTATATTTTGTAATGTCATTGTCCAAATACATCTTGAAGGAGCTGACAAAATTTCGACTATGGTCTTTTTCTTTCAGGGTTCAGTTTTCTCCATTTAAACCTTTGCTCTGCATCCTCTTCTTTCTCTTCATGCCCTCGTTCACTACATTTATTGATCTAATCTCTGGTCTTCATCTAAGCCCCCTGCATACCAGTTCCAATGTCAACATTCACGATCCCTTTTGACTACATCTCAGTCTAACGTGGGCCACTCCTCTGGTGGCCTCATTCTTGATCCTATCCATCCATGTCTATCTCAAAGAGAACCTGAACGTATCCATGAGTGTGAGGTCCAGCCTTCTGTCTTTTCTGACTTTTTTCTCCTCCCATTCTAACCCGTTTGCACACACATGCTCACCCCTTTTCTACGCTATGTTGCTTGATCACATCTAACCACACCATTTCCTCACCTAGTACTAGTTTGAAATCACTGGTTTCCTTCAGATTATGTCTTCTATTCAAGACATATTAAAAAGACTGAGTCCTAAAATAACAGCCGCTGGAGCAATTTTCATCTATTTTCATCTTCAGATCACCTTGTTAATGTCATTGTTGACTTGATTAGCTACTTCCTTGAACTTGTGGTCAACCATGATGAAATCCCTCTGGTCTGGGTTTAGGTGAGCATCCTGCCAGCGACCCTGAACCTCAGCCTGATCCATAGAGGATGGCAGGTCAAAGGTTGCCTGTAAAGCCTGAAAAATGGAGAGGAAATTATCAGGATAGTTCACATTTTAATTATATTATTTCAATTAAAAAAAACAAACAAACAAACTAGGGCTGTCAAAAAAAGGCATTCGTAATTGCTCCAGTCGGCCAGGGAGTGAGCCCTGGGTCAGACAGCCAACAGCCATCAGACCTAATGTCTGCAGTTCTACTGTTCTCTTTACTTCCGGTGGCAGCTGAAGAGAATTATGAATTTTAAATGTTTGACAGCCATATGAAAAAACACAATCAGAATGTTAACCGCCAGCAGCAGTTGTTGCCATCACTCACTTTCGTTCCAATCTTCAATGAGTCTTCAATAATTTTTTTCCGCTGTCTGTTTGCGTATGGTTTCACCAAGATGTCTTCCACACCTATGCAAAGAAAAAGGTTATTTTCCACAATTAAAAGCTATTGTGTGGAGTAAAACAAGTGTTGATATACTTACCCAGAGTGAATCCTCTGAAGAGCTGCAGATAGGCGGTGAACAGTCGTGCTAGACAGCTGAGGAGGTTTCCACTGGTCTCTCCTCCATACAGCTCATAGCAGCAGTGGACTAACCCGTAGGCTGAGGACCCATAGTGAGCTTTGTCCAGGACTCCTACCAACAGCTCCCCCTCGCAGATCACCACCTGCAACCACAAAGCAGGAAATACTTTGGAAATTTTCAAAACCAAGATTCGAGTAAAAAAAAAAAATATATATATATATATTTAAATATATTTTGCTGGCACTTTGATGTTTTCAATAGTGCTCTCAGTGGTAATGGGTGTTCCCACATGTTACCCTGTTAATTTACATGGTAAAGCTGCCCCTCCTTGTCGACCTTGCCCTAATGCGTTTATCCTGACAACCCCAGTGTTATAATATGATGCTAAGCGTGGAACAAGGGATACTTCTCAAGCAGAATCTATATAAATCAGAATGCCGTCTCAGGCCATATTATAATTTGTTGTGGCTCTATGCTAAAATTTAAACACAAAAGTCAAATACTTTTTCAGCAATCTACACGTAGTACCCTCACAAAGGGTCAAGGTTTAACAACCACCATTTGTTTCTATATGCTGCCTCACACAATTCATCATTACAACACACCGGGTTGGATGGGCACCGTGGGTGGACACAAGTCCCTTCAGAGATGCTGGACTGGCTTCAAGTCAGTGCTTTAGTGGGGCATTCACAGAGTTGTCCCTGAGACCCTCCTGTGTTAGCTTAGCTGTGGGTTTAGGGTCATTGTCTTGTTGGAAGGTGACCCTTCAGCACAGTCTGGCCTTTTTTTTTTTTCTATTTTGGCGTAAGGTTGCCACTAAACAAAATCTGATGAAAGAACAGTCTGGAAAGTGTAAATGTGTGTATACCTGCGAGTCACACATGTCGTCAGGGTTATAACCCGGAGCAGAACGCGGTGGAACCTGAATCCAGGATTTGCTTGGGATTTTTGACTTTCCAACCAAGTTTAGAGGGATGGCGTCACGTGGGATCACATTCAACAGGAGCGTCGACACCAACTGCAGCACAACATAAAAGAGCAGCCCTCAACACAGAATACAGACAGGGTATCACATCACAGGCTCTGATGTGATACAGCAGCACTTACGTGAAATATGCGAGAAATAGATCACATCATACAAAAGACCTAATTCAGAAACACACTAGCATATATCAGTAAACACACATACGTATGTATACATAAATATAATGTGAAAGGTACTAACCTGTTTTCCAGTCCACAATTGCTGGGGTTTAAAGATGGCAGGCGGCAGTAGTTTGATCCGGCCTTGCTTGTCAGTGAGACCTCTGTAGACCAACTCAGTGTACTGGGCTCTACTGAAAAAACAGCCTCTCAATGTCATTCTGGTCCCAGACACCATGTGGTCTTGAATCAGACCTGCTAAAGGTTTCCCATCCTGTTGGAGGGGGAAAGACATTTAAATCATCAAGAAATTGCATCACAGATGTGGGGAAAAACAAAACAAACAAAAAAAAAACCAGACCAACACTGCAGTAAGGATAACTTGAACTGAAGTGAGCTGCGATACAGACATTTATCTTCTTGGTCTCACTTGTTTCAGGGGTCTGAGCTAGACTGGTGCATCACTGACACACCTGGAGAGCTGAGTCTTGAATAAAGAAACCTTTTCCCTCATTGTCTCTTGACACCATAGAACCCCGCTCAGTGAGTGGGTGCAGCATGTGTAATATTGGGCCCTAGTACTTCTGAAACATTGTGATTAATCTTGTTTTACCAGTTTTGTAAAAAAAAAAGAAAAAAAAAAAGGGTTGCTTTCTGAGAGGTTAGCTTGACCTCCTTGTCTTTATTAGGGGCTCCTAACTGTCGATGGCCCATCCTGAGGCAGGTGGAGCAGACCTGGCATCGTTTATTATCGATATAATATAAAGCTGCATAAATCTGACAATAAATTTTTAAATGTGAGCATTACATGTGAATACGCACCTTTGGGACAAGGTACTGGTGGTCAGTGCTCACTAGCGTGTAAGCCTCTGCTCTGGCTAGCTCACTTTGTGGAAAGTGTGCATTCATTTCATCTCCATCAAAATCAGCGTTGTATGCCTTACAGTTGGCATAGTGCATTCTCAGTACCTGTGATACAGAGAGGAAAGAAAATAGTTGGTTACTACTTATTCCAATAAAACTAATATCAATGAGATATGATTTATTTAACCTTTATAGGGAAGTTGCTTTGATTTCAAGGTGCGTAATAAACAGGACTGAGGCTAAAAAACTAAAATATAAACACCCTTGTGTGCATGATTGCTGGTTAAAGTTACTGGAGCAGAAAGAGGGTGGATCTTAATGTTGGGCAAGCAGACATGTATGGGTAATTTGTCCATTTGTCATTGTACCACCAGACGCGACATTCTGAGTTTCAAAAGTACAATTGTCACAATTTCATAATCAAAGAGGAAATGATTCCAAATGTTAAGTAATGGTGGTCTGACAGCACTGTAAATAAATGACAGCTGTAAATATGCAAAATGAAAAACAAAGGGGAAATGGTACCTTCTCTCCTGGTAAAATTCTTGCACAGTGGGCTTGGATGGAGGGTCTGTGAAGAGTTGGCTGTCTATTCAGTAACAAAACATCCCCATTCTTTATATGACGATTTACCTGGACAGGTAAAGAGGAGTTGACAGCTGCATGCATCTCCATGAATCTATTAACAGTTACCTTGACTGCAACTGTGTGGAACTTACAATTTTGATGGGCATTTTATGAGGTTCAGGACAGGGAGTTAGGAGTTGCTTTGCTACAGCGGCTCTTTGCGCCGTATTGGTTGCAGACAGAATTGTCTTCCGGCCGTCCTCGTTTATCACCATGGACGCACCGGGGTGGACATTGGGCCCATTAAGGACAGCCTGGCGAAGCTCTTTCACATTCCAAGGAGTGACCGGTTGAGGGTAGGTCAGCTTTGTGGCAAAAACCTGGGGAGGGACAGATACAGCATTACTATCATTCTAACCTGTCAGTCAACTACTTCTGCGACCTGAATCTTTTCAGCACTCCCAGAGTTGAGTTGAGTTTGAGTGCTTTTGCAAAGGACAGTCGGCAAAGATTGCCAAGTCAAGATGTGGCACACAAATCGACTCATAACCCAAAAAGACCGAGTGCTGTCATAAAAAGGTGCTTTAGCACAGCAGTAGATTGGTTGTGCGTATTTGTACAACCAGGTTATTGGACAGTTTTTAGTTTTCCCCTAAAATTGGCCAGCTGAAGTTTTCATGTTATTCACATTGAGTGGTCTAATTTTTCCACATTAAAAAAAACCTTTCACAAGGCCGTAGAGACTGCACGTGTAGACTTGTGTATATAATATTAGCGTTGCCTGGTCGGCTTCAGAATTGAAGAGGCTGTCAGATGAAAGGCGAAAGGTCTGGGTTCTTTCAACATTCCTGTCGGCTCCCTGCTACAGCTCAATGACTTACTGCTACCCGGATGAATGAGATTTTTCATGAACTAATGTCTTTTCAATAAACATGAATGTACCAGAGGTATTCCGATCTCGTTGGTTCCGATGTACATGTCTGGGCAGATCACAGATCTTGCAGCGTAGTCCACTCGTTTTCCCATCATGTGTTTGCGGAATAATCCCTCCTTTTTCTCAAGAATCTGACCGCAGACAGAAAGGCGTAAGACAGCGAAATGAAAATGGAGTACTTTGTTCCATGTTGGGGTACACACCTGTCTGATTCCAGGGTATTTCTCCATCATCAATTTGTCCATGTCGCTGTCAAACACAATGTTGACGTGTGTCTGCAGTCGGATCCAGATGTTGTATAATTTATCAGTTAATGTTAGCCCAGGAATCCCGGACAAGAAGGTCTGGTCTGCGGGATTTGGAGTCTGAGAAAGACAGCAGAGGATGGTTTTATATGTAATGGACAACAAATACAAAGCCAACATCAAAGTATGGGCCACAATTTGGGGAATTTATTTCAGATTCTTTACAGTAGTTCTCAAAGCTGGTTACTTTGGACATGTTGATGTGTGTAGCCCTTGGATTTCTTCTTTTTTAAAATGTGATTTGTTACCTCCATTTCTATAGCAGGTTTTTCTTCAGCTATCAGGGCCATAAGTTTCCGGATGGTCACACAGTCTTTCATTACAGCCTGTAAATTGACAGTCTGACCATTGGTAAACATCTGGTCACCCAGGCGACTGATCGGACGATACCTGACAGAAGAGACATTGTGGGGGGGAATAGAAACAATAAAATCATTACATTTATTTAGTAAAACTAGAAATCATAAATGATTTCTATTTTTACTAAATAAATACTTGGGTTATTATCAGTGCCGTCTTTATGCCACCTCAGACACAGGTGCTGTAGGTGCGGTAGGGACTAGGTCTGCACGATGCATCATTTAAACAACGTGGACGCCTTCAAATACCGGGAATGACCTTCTCAAGGGACTCAACACATCAGCGTCATGGTGAAGAAGGCCAGGCAGCATCTCTACCTCCACAGGTGACTCAGAGAGCACAAGCTCCCAACAAGGTGCTCAGAAACGTTTAACACTGAGAGCATTTTGTGCGGGAGCATCATCTCCTGAATGTGAAACTGCACCAGACAGGACTTCTTAAAAAGAAACTCTAAAAAGGGTGGTAGGCTAAGCAGAGTGGACCATCAGAAGCACGCTTCCCCGGGCGCAGGACATCTACACCAAATGTTGTAGGTTAAGAAGATTCGTAAACACCCTCAACACCCCTGTCATTTCTCTTCAACCTGCTCCCGTTAGGGGGTGCTACCGCAGCTTGAGGACAAAACGTACTCACTAAAGTGTGCCATGCCCAAGCAACCTTTCCCCTTAAAGTCCGGTTTATTTGGCTAGCACCATGAGCAAGGCACGCTTCTGCAGCATGGCACAGTCGAAACAGGTGTGTCTGAGCAGGGTGCGGTTCTTCACACATGCGCACAAGCACAGTTACCTATGCAGCACACGGAATGTGGTCCTCACGTACGAACCACGCAAATCAATGCTACATGCAGCAAACACAGTATATCTGGACGTTTGCGAGGTATAGTATGTATAGACAACAGTTTAAATGATGGTGCCGCACCGTGTGTATATCGTATATCAACGTGACAGCGTAGCTATCTCTTGTGTTGTGATGTGTGGATACTCCTTTTTGTTAGTACTGGAAATAGGTACCAAAAGAAAAAAAAAAAGACATTTCACTGTACGTGGTTCTGGGTGTGACTGTAACAAATATAGTTTATCTTTAAATGTGTGTACCACCGATACGTAAACAGGAACTTATCAGGTTGTGCGATGTTGTATCTTAAATGGCTGAATGCAAGTACCTGCATGGTGGAACCACCAGCATTTCCAGGAAAAACAGGTCTGAACAGCAACAGTTTACGTCCTGCTGTGACATCATTTCTTCCACTCCAGAGAACAGGCATTTCAAAAAAAAGCCTACAATGACAATTAATGCAGAAATAAAGCATAATAATGAAAAATCATCTCAAAGAGAAAGAAGGTTAAATAATATTTTGATCTGATCATGAGGTTGAAGATTTGGTCAAATGTACCTTCATTCTCCCACAGCTTGTTGGTATGTTCTCGAGCAGTACTTGCAGTCATGTAAAATCGCTTCCCAGCCATCATTTCCTCTACAAGGAAAAAAGTCTTTAATATGTAATGCTATTAAACAGTAGAAGGTGGTTGAAATGTTGCTTACCGTCTGTGTTGCTGCCAGATCGTGCTCCTGCTGGCATTGTCACAATCAGCTTACTATTGTGTTCACGACGGACCATGTGCCTTCCACTACTAAAGACACGCAGATTGGCAAAGATTATTAGGATTTTGGGTTTGTTTTATCAGTAATAAATGTGCATTTTCCTATTTCTGAAGATACCTGCAGTGAGGGCACTTCCTTGTTTTCATTTGAATATTCCAAAAGTCATTTATTAAAGAGTTCTTTTTTTCAACAGTATGTTTAACCTGGAAAACAATTGTACAGTTGAAATGACCATTTCAAACTTCTTAACTATAAATCCACAAATGAAGCGTGTGTACAATTATTTCGGGGTGTAATCTAACCGGTTTGGAGTTTTCTGCAACTTTAGTGCTCAATCCAAGTACAGACACTGTAAACTCTTTTAGAACCTTCTCAATCTCGTCTCCAGTTGCTTTGGGATTCTCCTCCAGTATCTAACACAAAAACAAGTAAATAACAAAGAGCGTCAGCTTATATTATTTATGGCACATTTCCTGCAAACGTTGAGTTATATAATATCTAAGGACATCAGTACTAGTACAAAAGAAAACCTCTTGTCTTTAATTCTGTAGCATTGTGAGCCTACCTGGTTGAGAATCTGTTCTATCTGGTAGACCTCTTGAATTGCCCCATGGTCCAGCAACTTAAGCTGGTTCAGCAGTAGATGGATGGCAGCACGAGAACACGTTAGCATGTGGCATGATAGACAGGAACCACACAGCAACAGGTACAGTTTCTGAACAAATGGAAGAAAATTCTTTACACGTTAGTAACTGGAAACATGAACAGAAAACAAGAAGATTTTCCCCGTAACAACTAGTGATGGAGAAATTGAAGATTTCTGAACTACTGAATCAATCTGAAACAGTTGTGTTTGGAACCATTTGGTATGCTTGACTATGGCGACATCGACAGGACCACCGTTGGCTTAGCATTTTAATAAACCATAAGGGGCATGGTTTCACGAAGCAGGAAAGTGTAATGTCTGTTTACCAATAATAGAATAGAACAGAACAGAGATACTTTAATCATCCCAGACATGGGAAATTCCCTCGTTCCAGCAGCATCGTTAACATAATCGCAATATTTACAGCAAGAAAGTACAGCTGTGTGTGAGTGTGAGCTGTGAGTCTCAGTCAGATGGAGGTGTTGAATAGTGTTGCACTGGGCAGGAAAGATTTCCTGTATCTGTCCTTGTGGCAGCGGAGCTGAATCAGACTTTTTGAGGAGGACTTCCTGCTGCCTGTTCAGTAGCGGGTTGAGAGGCTGGTCAGGGTTATTAAGAACGGATAGCAGTTTGTTCAGCATCCTCCTTTCCACCACAGCTTCTATGGTGTCCAGTTTACAGCCAATAACGGAGCCAGTCTTCCTGATCAGTTTGTTCAGTCTGTTGGTGCTGCCGGCTCCGATGCTGCCTCCCCAGCAGACCGCAGCATAGAACAGTGCACTGGCAACAACAGACTGATAGGAAATATCCAACATCCTGCTGCACACGCCGAAGGATCTCAGCTTCCTCAGCAAGTAGAGTCTGCTCGTCCCCTTCTTGTATACAGCCTCGGTGTTGGTCTTCCAGTTTAGTCTGCTGTCTATGTTCTACGCGCATCTCAGAATGTCAGTTAGTCAGTCATCATCTGTACCCGTTTTATCCACAGCTGGGTTGACACCCTAGATAAGTTGCCAGCCTATTGCAGGGCTAACCATCTTAGAATGATTTATTGCTTTCCTTTTAAAGACGGTAATAGCATGCTACATTTTGTGTTTTAATATGATTTAACCCTCAAGAAACAGCGGAAGAGAGCTACTGAGGAGGAGAAGCAGCCATTTGTAGAGCTGCATAACATTCTGCGGAAGAAGCTGATAGCCCTCCGCAGAGCAGTGTGGCACAGGAGGTAGGGAAGAGAGAGAGCTGGGAAGCGAGCAGCCTTCATTGCTAATCCCATCCGGTTTTCTAAACAGCTGCTCGGGGACAAGCGCAGCCTTGACCTAGGTCCCAACAAAGCGCTCACCCGCCCTGCCCCACCAAGGGCAGAGTTCAAGTTAACAGAGAAGAGGTCATAAAGGCAGGCCGCTCAGCATCTTCTCCAGGCCTCAGTGGTGTACCTTATCTCATCTACAAGCGCTGCCCGCAGCTTCTCAGGCATCTGTGGAAGACCTTGAACGTGATCTGGCGAAGGGGGAGAGTGGCTGGATCCCGAAGGAGGATTCGAAAAAAAAAAACAACCAGCTTTGAAAAATCTCACCGCAAAGTGTGGATGGGAAGGTGTTCATCAGCATCGTCTCCCGAAGGCTGACCGCGTTTCTCCTCAAGAAAAACTACATTGTTACTTCAGTGCAGAAGGGTGGGATTCCTGGAGCCCCTAGCTGTGTAGAGCACACTGGTATAGTCACACAGCTCATCAGAGAGGCCCATGAGAACAGAGGCGACCTAGCTGTGTTGTGGTTGGACCTATCTAATGCCTACGGATCCATTCCACACAAGCGAGTTGGGCTCGCGCTACACCTCCATCATGTTCCCAGCAAGATCAACAACCTGATACTGGACTATTATGGTAATTTCAAGATCAGAGTCATTTCTGGGTCAGTAATGTCAGACTGACATTGCCTTAAGAACATAATAACAGGGCTGTACCATCTCCGTTATCCTTTTCACATTAGCGATGAACATGGTGGTGAGGGCTGCTGAGGTGGAATGCAGAGGGCCTCTATCCAGATCAGGTGATCGACAGCCCCCGACAAGAGCCTATATGGATGACCTGACTATCAAAACAACATCAGTCCCGGGGAGCAGGGGGCTCTTGCAGGGATTACAGAGACTCATCAGAGAAGGCGGTGGAGGTGGCAGAATCACACCTAAGGAAAAAGTCACGTGGGCTGTGGCAACAGGAAAGAGCAGGCTTGGGCTGCTTCCCAAAGCCCGAAGTCAACCAGGCCCAGGGCAAGGCGAGACACCATCTACTCCAGGAAGAGGTCCGAGCAGGCGTGGAGGAAGAGCATGGCAGCGAAGGCAGTGGGACTCTGACAGCAGGGAGCACGGACAAGGTGGGAGAGCACAGTGAAGCACAACATCACCCAGTCAAACATCTTGCAGGCAGACTTCCACCGCGTCCTTGTACGGGCAGTCTATGATGCCCTCCCAGCAAACCTCCATGCATGGGGGAAGCACGAGACACATTCCTCCTTAGTTCTGGAAGAGGCTCCTTAGAACATTTCCTCAGCAGCTGCCAAAAGGACCTGGCTAATGGTCGCTATCGCTGGCGCCATGACTAGGTACTCAAAGCCGTTGCCGAGAGCATAGCCTCAGCCATCAGCACCGCCAAACACCATCGCGCTCCAAAGAAGGAAATCCCCTTCATCAAGGCTGGAGAAAGACCCCGTGCAGGTTCACAGACAACAGGCCTCCTCCACAAAGCTCCTGATTGGCAGCTGCATGATGAGGTTCCCCCAGCAGGTTGCAACGACATCTCTCTGGCCAGACATGATCATCATCCCCGAGTCTTCGAAATAACTGATCATGCTGGAACTCACAGTGCCCTGGGAAGAGCAGATTGAAGAAGCCAACAACAGGAAACGTGCTAAGTATCAGGAGCTGGTGGAGGAGTGTAGGGGCGGGGGCTGGAGGACATTCTAGGGGGCCGTAGAAGTTGGCTGTAGAGGCTTTGCAGGTGGCTCTCTCTGTAAAGTCCTTGACCGACTGGGTGTGACGGGGCAGCCAAGAAGAGGGCCATTAAGTCCACAAGCGAAGCTGCAGAGAAAGCCACAAGGTGTGGGTTGCTACTGGGACGCAAGCCGGGACTTGATCACCCCGGCTGGGTCGCCTGGGTGAGACTGTCCTATGTTGCGGGACCCGAAATATCCGGTGAACCCAGGATACATAACTGATGATGTGTCCCAGTGCATCCATTAGCTTTTTTTGAGTTACTTAAAGCCTCCATAAAAACCTGAACGTAAATGTATATTTGCAAGATTGATGGATATACAAAATGAAATGGAGAAAAACTTGTGCAATTAGTGACTGGGAGATTTGTGGGAAATTGAAAACCCCGTCCCAGCTTCAGAAGCGGCGTGACACTATGCCGAAACGTGCTGTGATGATGCTTCATTTGGGGAACGAGGTGATTTTCGTATGGTGAAACGAGACGTGGAACCATCCCGCCACCACACTTCTGCCTCAAAAGATCAAGTTGGGTTGAGCCGCCTGCTTCAACCCCAACATCGCTAACCCCCAATTTCCATGTACTGCTGCGCCGCAACCTGCACAGCAGATACTTTCCCACTCAAGTGAAGAGCTGCATCTCATAGTCAGCGCTGCACCGGTCTGAGCATCCCAGAAGCACCACAGCGCTCTGCTGCATCAGAGACAGGTCAATCCAGGTCAATTTTTTAGACACTATGCTTCCAGAACACCTCATTCCACCTTACTCAGATTGCAGCAAACCAGAAACACACACACAACATCCGGTAAATTTAACAATATGACGCAATCTAGGATCTGGACTATGGACTGTAACTCATATTTTCTTTTAAATTCACATCACATCGCACCATATTATGGGCTTTTACAGGCAACTTTATGTTTACGGCACTGTAGCACCTCTGTTGTAGGTCTAGATTTATCCGTGTGTGCATGTGCATGTGTGTGTGTGTGTGTGTGTGCGTGAGTGTGTAGAGAAGCTTACATCAAAGAACAGTGGGTTGTAGACAGGAAGAGGAAGCTCAACACGTCCCAGATGTCCTGGACAGTTGTTGAAGTCCTGACAGCAGGTGGAACACACCTGATACGGACAAGTTCACTCAGTCACACCAGGCACGCAGAAATAAGTGAGGCACTCCTCATTTCAGAAGAGACGCACCTCTTTGTTGTCTGCTGGCCCCAGGGCCAGATCATACAGGCTGTTGGGGGCCACATTTCCAACTGCATCAAGGAACCTGGCATTGGTGATTGCCTTCACACTCAGCTTCCTGAAACAGGCATGACAAGCTTGAGTACATGCTGTTTTCAGAATTCCGTTCAATTATTCGATCATTAAAAGTATCAAATTACATGTCTGCGGTGAGTTTACTGAACAACACACTGTGTAAACAAGAGTTAGACAATCGCAACTGGAAAGAAGACGAACATATGGATCACATGTATAATTCCACACTGGTAAAGTTGTTCTTGTTTGTTTGTGTTTGTACTACACGGAACTACATTTTGAGCCACAACAGGACAAAGTGTCCTGTAAAAATCACAACAGGTTGAGCTTTAAACAGTTTGTAGAAGCTCCTCAAATACAAGGACGCATCTTTCGTTTGTGGATGACTTCAGACACAAACCGTCGGCCGCCATAACCTCAGCTGAATAAGTCGTCTCTCACCTCAACTCTTCGGCAGAGTAAACGCCGAACGACATGCTCTCCAGGCGCCGCCATGGCGCGTCTTTTCCGAACAACATTTTCTGATCTTGTCCTGCGACCGGCCTGTTATTGATCAGAGTACATGTCTCACTTTGGGACACATGTGATGTTGTGATGCTGCTCGGCCACACGTGGGACAGTCAGCGTGAGACCTGCACCCGGAAACAGAACTGCGCCACATTTCTCCTGCGCGTGCGCTAATTTGTGGGCATGCGCAGATACTTTTAGGGCTCGTATCAAAACAATCAGCAGTCACAGATGTCAGAAAATGTTGGAAAAATTATACATTCAAAATCAAAGAAAGAAGAAGTAAATACGTAAAATGGATAAACAAGCGGACATGCAATAAATAATTAATATTTAATAAAAAAGAACACAAATAAAGAAATTATAGACGCAATAGTCCATTTCATTTAAAGACATAAAAAATCGTGCAGATGTTGGTAGTTCTTACAGCTTTTTGTAAACAGGACAAAGTTGAGATATACCGTTCAAACTGATTTAAACACCAGATGACTTTTTTCTTTTTTTAAAACAAAGGGTAAAATTATATTATATGAAAAAAACTTATCGTTGGCCTTATTGTAATCATAAAAGCAAAATATGGCATTTTGGTAATATATCTGATATATCTGAAAAGGTTCTAATAATAAATGAGGCAATTCCAGAGTTTGTGTTTAAATTCGCAAAATGAATGAGAACTAGTTTCAGGGTGCATAACACAAACACAACACCTCACATTAATGTTAAAATAACTACTTTATACTTGGACAGAAATTCTGCATAACTGTTCAGACGTCCTTCTTTAGTGAAGAGATGACTGATTAAGAAAGAGACACAGTGTCATCCGTCAGGTACGAGACGCCAGTGCAAAACATGAGGGCCAGAAGTGTATTTTTATACTGGCTTAGTAAGCAGGGAGTGTGTGTAGATTTGTTTTTTTAAGAATTATTATTATTATTATTATTATTATTATTATTATTATTATTATTATTATTATTATTATTATTATTATTATTATTATTATTATTATCAGTAGTAGTAGTAGTAGTAGTAGTAGTAGTAGTAGTAGACTGTATACCGTTGTACTTCTAAGCACAGACCACGGGGTGGCGGTAATGCAAGAGTATAGTTTGTTACCGCCGCATAAACTCAAAGAAGAAGTAGAAGCGTCCTGTGTGATAACATGGCTGCGCCTAGTAGACATGCATGTCAGTTTTTACGTACTCATTTGGAGCAGCTATGGTGTTACAGGTAAGAAACCGCGCAGCTGTAAAACGCGAGTGTTTTCCTGGAATGTGTTTATGCTCCATAATTCCTTCAGCTGTTACTAGCATCTTTTGGAAGGACTGACAGAGTGTGGTTAATGTAAACATGATGGAGGCTCTCATTCACCGAGGTCATAGTAATCCATTAAGATCTAGCGGAGAGGCAACTGGACTGAATAGAACCTGGAAGACACATCATATGAAGGCGTTTCACCTCTCATACGAAAAGCCTCTTCAGTCGTAAAAATGGTGTGAAGTCATAGGTTTTAACAGTGATGTTGAACGGAACCGTAGAGTCTTAGGGGATTTGGCACCTGTGTTCACCTACACATGAAATTGCATTCGCTTGCAAGAATGATTTTGCTCTACTGTTTCTTTTCCAGGAATGCCAGTTGGTCTCCGGTTTTGCAACAGAACATTTTAGAAGCTCATAAAGGTAATCCAGAATAAGATTGCTCACTATAAATGTTTTATGTTATTATGAACTATAGCAGGATGAGTTTAAGTTATTTCATGTTGGAGATTTCACCATGAAAATAATCCTCATCTTGACAGTGCAAACTTTACAATAAACCACACACTGATGTGGAAAAATAAAAAAAAATACTTTTACTTTAAACCTTCAAAAAGTGGAGTTGGAATAAATCTAAATGTAATTTATATTTCTTCCACATAGTCTGTTTGTGTCAGGACAACAGTGTCAAATAGTCTTCTATGCCTTTGGAGCATTGCCATGTCATGTTAAATCATGAATGTTGTGACCTGTGATCACACATCCTTTTCCTTGCTGCTTTAGCCTCTACAGAGGCCCTCGCCATCCCCAGAAAGAAAACATGGTAGGTGTCATGTTAACTCCTTGAAAAACTGTGTACCAATGAAGCACTTTTAGGTATATACTGTACCTGAGAGTAGGACAGCTTTTAGGAGAATATGACCTCATTAACATGTATCCATTTTTCTCTCTGGAAGCTGACCAGAGTGAATAAAAGGCTTGATCTTCTCTGACAGGTGCAAAGAGGCGGTGTTGGAGGCTCTGGCTTTGACTGTGAGCAAGGTGAGATCCACAAGTTTCAGATGTTGTCTGATCCTGTTACTGAGCTTCTAGGTTTTCAGTTTTTGGTGGTCAAATGGTGGTGACGCAGTGGCTCAGTGTTCTCTAAAACAGTACAGTGTTTGGTTGTTGTACTAGTAAAAGAAACCAATCTAGGTTAGGGGTGGGGGCCAGGCTAGGAGCAGATGGATAGAGTGTTTATGTCAGTTAATGTAAATGACATGTAAAAGCCATTTTATTAAAGGGTTTGGCCCTTAACAGGCAGCAAAGCATGAATATGTGATGCTTGCTGTACAAATTATTGTGCAAATGCTTTTATTTGATAACAGTAGAGAAATCTTTTTTTTTTTCTTGCATGCTAGCATAGTTAGCATGCTTCGATGCAGTTACAGCTGATGATGCATTCTTTAAAAGCTGCAACAGTTTCCTCAATGAATCAGTTAGGCGGGCCGGATTAAAAGGCCCAAAGAGCCGTAGTTCGCCCATGCCTGATCTTGGACACCAGAGACGCCATCTCTGTAGTTGGGTTCTCTTCATTAGACCTAAAGGGCCAAGCGTGAAACACAATCTCCACCAAACTTGGGACCATGCATTAAGGCAAGCGCTGTTCTCATGGCAACCGCCAAGCCCAGACTCATCAGTCAGATTGTAAGGTAGAGAAGAATGGTCCATCCCTTCAGAGAGACCGCTCCACTGCTCTGACTCCAGGGGTGCCTTTTACAGCACTAATGAAAGGACTGATGCAACTGCCCAGCCGTTGAAGCCCAGTCCAGTCCATGAAGCTCTCTACTCACTGCTTTTGAGCTGATCTGACGGCCATGATGCTTAGGACCGTTGTTTCTGTGCCTCAGCATCCACTGGCCCTGCTCTGTGACTTCACGTGGATCAACACTTTGTGGACAAGATGTTGTTCCCGTTTGGGGAAGAGTGAGTGAGTGAGTGAGTGAGTGAGTCAGTCAGTCAGTCAGTCAGTCAGTCAGTCAGTCAGTCAGTCAGTCAGTCAGTCAGTCAGTCAGTCAGTCAGATGGACAAGCGTGCTTTTTTTGGTGTTCTTTCCTTTTCTTTCTTTTTATTTTAGCACAGCAAAGTTTTACTACTGCTTTCTGATCCCGATTCTGATCTGTCCTACCAGGATCCCACATCATATGCCTATCAGTTCCAGGATGACCCTTATCTCAGTCCGCAAACCTCTGCTGAGTTTGTACGTCCAGCAAAATACATTCTTTTGTTTTTGTTTTGTTTGTATTTATTTATTCAAAAAAATAATATTTTTTTTACTGTATATAATTATTTACAGTCTAGTTTAAGTCTTATAATATTATGTATTCTTGGACCTCAGATAGATGGAAGTAAAATAAAGTTTTAACTAAAGTTTTTTACAGTAGCTGTCCTAAATTACCACAAACTTGTTCATTTGTGTTTCTCATTGTGTGTCTGCAGAAGCTGTACTCTCTCTCCCAAGAGTCTGGAAGATCTGCAGCAAAATTTTTTGTCAACAGTTTTCCGAAGTTCTTCACCAAAGACTTTGCTGATCCACATATTCCTGTAAGAAATATAAATCTAAATATCTCTTTCAGTGAGGGAAATTATTCCCCAGGTGTGACTGAGTCTCTTTTAAAGGGAATTTCTGCTTTGAAGTTAATTAGTGTGGCATTGAATTTAAGGTTGTTAAGATGGTGCACGCTGCAGCTTCCTCCCACAAAGAGCGTAGGTGTGAATGTGAGGGTGGGTGCTTGTCTGTCTTGGCACTGTTGCCATGGTGACTTCAGGGTGTACCCCTCCAACAGGCTCGAGCCCCTCCCAACCACCCTGTAAGGGAAAAGTGGCTAAAGATGGATTGTTTGATTGTTCGACACTTGTGTTGTTTTAACAGTGATATCCTCCCTAAGTTTTTGAGTTTCTCCAAACATTGTAGTGCCTGATGCCAGAGAGCGTTGCTGTGCAAATGGAAGAGGTGAGCGAGGAGGCCCTCAGAGAAAGAGTCAAGCTGAGGAAAGTCACTGCTGCTGTGACAATGTATGACCAACTCCTGCAAGCCGGTAACTATACACACAGGCGTTTCCCATTTCTGAAGACGCAAAGTAAAACAGAAATCTGAAATCCCGGCAGGCACGGCGGTCTCCACGGAAACCACCCAGGAACTGTTAGACTTGTTATGTTTTTATGGCGACAGAGACCCTGTTTCAGAGGGGGGACCACAGACTGAGGACGCGGTGAGTGGTTCTGGCTAGCATACGTGCATGCATACGTAGGTGTGTATGTTCACAGGTTTACATCAAAACCATGCACGTTTAGCCATCTTGTATGTATTTTTAATGCATCTGTTTTTGCTGTTGTCAGGAGCTGTCAGCAGAAGGACAAAAGATGAGAAAATCAAATCTCCGCCAGGTTTTAGGCTTGAAATTGTCATGGAAAGAAAACAATAATGCAGAGCGAATATTTAACCTGCTCCCTGAGAAGGACACACAGGGCTACTCCACCCTCATCAGAGGCATGGTGAAGGTATGGCCGTGTTTCTGGGTTGGAATCTACAGCTGACAGTGTGATTGTACTGGGATTATATCTGTTTTTCCTCTAGCATGGAGCCACCACAAAGGCCTTCAGCTTCTACACAGACCTATTAAACAGCCGACTAGTTGGTGAGTAAATGCTTCAGTTATGCTGGAACATGAGTTCTTCTCTCTGCTTTGCGAGTGAAAGCAGATGAGTTCAAGTTAAGCACATTCATATCTGTTGTTTCCCCGTCTTGAATGAGCCTTACTGAGACACCAGCACCCTGGTGACGCTCCCAGCCACTTGTTCTTGCATGTCCCCTCAGAGCCGTCCTGTAGCAGCTACCCAGTATTTTCATGGAAAAAAAACGGCTGCGAGTTGATCTAATATTGGATCAGTGGTGAGCGATTGTAAAAGAAATGTAAGGAGAAACGTTCTTTGGTTTTAAGACTTGAGTTACAGAAGCATATGGCCAAGCTGACCAATGTCCACGAACAAAAGTATGAACAATAAGCACATGAGCGTCAAAACCAGGCAAGAGAGCAATGGGAGAAGCTCCCACCAGGGCTTGATTACTTTATAGCTTTGATTTATTCCATTTAAGAAGTGTTAATTGTTACTTTTAAAGTTTCCTCACGGTGTTTTATGTTGCAGTATCAAATGCAGAGATTCACTTGTTTAATAACACTGTCTTATTGGATGCCAGTAAATAACCGAGGTGTGTGTTTTCAGCGGACGTCCACACGTTCAACTCTCTAATCTCAGCAGCTCCAGATGTCAGAGAGAAATACAATGAAAGATGGGACCTGATTACGGTGAGCTCGCTGTTGGTTGTAATCCGGCACGTCATGGTCAATAATAAGGTCAATAACAATGGTCCGTCTGCGTGGGCACCAGGATTTGCTGAAGCAGATGAGTCAGCAGAAAGTCCAGCCGAACCTGCAGACATTCAACGCTGTCCTTAAAGCTCTAAAGCACTGTGGACATCTGGCCAGACCTCATGCTCTGCAGACCCTCAGTGAGATGAAAGCTCTGGGAATAGGTAAATACATCATCTCTGATTGGTAAAGTTACATAGTTTATTTGGTTAAACAGCTGTTTTATTTGTTTTCAGCTCCCAGCCTGGCTTCTTATCACCACCTTCTGGCTGTGTTCTATAAACAATGTATGTATGTAATTATGTATACTATTACTATACATGTATATTATATCCTGCCCGACATTGTACATCACATATCACTCATAACCAATTTTAATTTATTACAATTTCTTTTTCATTTGTTAGCCTCGTCCGGTCAGGGTAACGCGGACATTTTGCAGGAAGTGATGTCAGAGCTGAAAGGAAGGAGCCTCAAGTGCCAGGACCCTGATGATGGTATAGTGTACTGTAGAAATGAGTGGAAATTAGGGATGTAAAGATTCTTCACAAGACAGTTAAATACTGACATAATTACTTATGAGGATTAAAATCAGATTATATACCACAATGCTCTTTTTAGACAGCAGAGCACGCTGTTTACTGTTACCATCTAGCTTATTATCTTTAGTTTCACATTTAAGAAGAAAAGGAAATATGCATTATTTATGCATAGTTTACCCTACCTTAGAAATAAAAATATGATAAAAATAGATAAGGGATAATACATTTAGTTTTTGTCATAGATCCAGATTATACATTTTAACATGTAATATTTAAATCTGGAAACTTTTGTATTATTCCTTTATTTGTTTGATGGGGCTTTGCTTCTAAAAAATTCCATCTTTTAAGAAAAAAGAAAATGTAATATATCTTTTTTTTGGTTTTATTATTTGCATTGACTAGCAACTGTTATACTAAACCTCGGAAATAAAAGAGGATTCTTTCATGTGAATAACAAAAGAGAATAAATACAGTAGTTTGTATGTTTGCATGCAGTCATATTTTGTTTTAAAAAATCACCAAAAAAAATCATTTAGAGAATCATGTGGAGTTGTGCATTGAGAATTGTGCGGTCGTTACATCCCCAGTGGAAAACGACTGAGTTCTAAACATCAGTGATTAATCTTTTACAATCCTTTGCTTTTTTTCAGTGCTCTTCTTCTCTAATGCAATGAGAATAGTAAGTCACTTCAGATTGGTTTGTGGAAATATTAATCACAGCCTTAATGAAATTCAGGAGAACATGTTGAGTAGCTGCGTGAGCTTGTTTTGATTGATTCAGTTGATTCATGTAGTTTTTGGAGTTAACATGAATATGTGGAATCCTGATTATGCCCTCTAAGTCACCTTTGCTACTGCTTTTTGTGTCCTAACAGTGTCTGGATAACAAAGACTTGGATCTGGGTTATAATATCCAAAGTCTGGTTGAAGTTGGGGACAACTGGAGACTTCTGGGGGATTCCTACAGACAGAGCATTTACTAGTATGGGAAAAGAAACCAACGAGTACCTGGAGAAGCCTTTCATTCCAGATGTTCATCTGTAAATAATCTCTACATTACATTCTTGTCTGTTGTTCAGTGGACGTTTCTTCAACCTTCTGTGTATGATGGAGCATGTTGACGCGGTTCTGAAGTGGTACCGCCGCCTCATCCCCTCGGTCAGTACACCTCACACCTGTGTGCTTTACTGGATTTACTAATTAAGCCCTGATCAGTCCCATTTTCTCAGCCTTATTCTGAAGTGTTTGTTCCAACTATATGCAGCGCCAATGAGAGGAGGAACTGCTGCAGACTGGTTATCATCTAAATGAACCGGACTTTCTTTTCTCCTGTCTGTTTCCAGTTGTACTACCCAAAGCCTCAGGGTGTGAGGGACCTGCTGCAGGCTTTAGACACGGACAACCGTCTGGACATGCTGCCCACGGTGTGGAAGGGTAAGCTCATTCATCATCAGTATGTACATGGACAGTGGACCTGTTTGATTGTGCACGCGACAAGAGAGGATTTGAAATAACCATAAAACTGTGCATGTTTTCAAACTCCTAAACGTATTAAACACGTCAAATCTGCACAGTAGAAACTGGATTAAAGAGAAAACCAGGGATGAGTAATGGTTGCAGTGCACGATGTAAATTCGTTAAGATCAGTGGTGGCAACAGGCGAAAAAATGAGAGTAAAAGGTGACGGAGCACCGGGAGCCATTTGGGATTTTTTTAATGGGATAAGTACGTACGCCTCATGAATCTCATATTTGTGAGTAGCCGCCATCCGATTGGCCCATTGGCTGGTGATGTTGGCATAGCAACGTCTTACAACTTGGGCACCCACTAGAGAAAAACTGCCAAGTGATGGCCATAATACTAATTATAGAAGTCCCAGACCCATCCTATGAAAATAATATCAGGAGCGGGCCGAAGAAACACTGTTTTTACTGTTTTTCATAGATTTTCACAGCTACCTGTTAAAGAGAGTTTATTCTGAGTAACTGCTTGGCACTTGTACATGCACATTTTAATCAGATCAGTTTATTTTGGCTCCATGGAAGTGTGGCTCCTGTTAACTTCCGTCTTCTGATCACCTGATCCAGGATTTTTTTTAATGCTGTTACATTTATGAAGTGGGAAGTGATAACTGACATTTCGGGCCAGTGAAAAGGGAGGACGTTAAAACTGTAATGACTACATGAATTGAATTAAGACTTGTTTCTGTTGCACGACTTTGCAGACATGCGCTCTCTGGGTCACGACAACAAGGAGGATCTGGTGGAAGAGCTGCTCACCCTGATGTCCAGAGATCAGCAAACACCCGAGGTCTGAAATCACATGACTTTCTGTCAAGCGTGAGCGTTAGAAACTATCGGTGTGTGTCTGACATCTTTGTTCAGGTGCAAGAAAGCTTTGCAAAGTGTGCTCTGGATATAAAGGGCGTGTTCGATGAAGACAGAGGGAGGTCTGGTCTGGACTGGAGCTCCTCCTCCCTCTCCAGCATCACCCGTCTGTTGCTGCGAGCAAACAGGTGTCAGCAGGCCTGGTAAGAGGAGCTGTCTGCCCTTTTACTCACAAGAACCTTCACGGCTAACCTGACTCTCCATTCTTGTCTTTTTCCACAGGGATGTCCTGCAACTCTTTAAATGCAAGAACAGAGTTCCTCCGTGAGTTTTCCAGAGCAGCAAAACAAATGGGGGAACATTCTAAAACCAATCGGTATTGACTGTTGAAATGAGATATCAATAAATGTGTGTGTGTGCATGTGTGTTTGTTTGTGTGTTTTCCCACCCTGCAGTGAGGGCCTGCTGGAGGAGTTCCTTTTAGTGTGTCACAATGAAACCCTTCCCCAGAGAGCTGTGGAACTTGTCCAGTTTTCTGCCACATTCTGCCTTTCTGCAACACACAAACTGGCCTCGAGCGCACTGGCTGACTTTGATCTGACCGATGAGCAAAGGTAAGGAAGAGGCTACCAACACGGTCTTTATAACATACAACTCAGGATGATGCTGATGAACGGATTTTAAAAGTCATCGTTAATTTACTTAGTTTTTTATATATATGTTTTCTGTCTGCGTGCTGGAAGACGATAATTCACCTAGAATTTTTTTCTTTGAATTGTTTACTTATAATAGAATATTTTCTTCAACATGCTCTATATGATTAAATAAATAACATGTATCCACTTTGGTAAACGAGATGGAACTGTTTGTATTGTTAGTGTTTCTTTTAAACATCTTGTGTTGTTGTTGTTTGTTTGTTTGTTCCAGAGCGATCCTGACTGATCTGCAGACGTCAGCAGAGCCCTGTGACTGAAAGAGACAGACTGTCCTCCTCTGACTTTGAATCCCCTGACTTTTCCTTAAATATTATACGTCATTGCTGTTTGTTTGGAATTTCTCTATGGTCTCATCCAAACCTAAAAAGAGGAAAGTGAATTTGTTTCTGCCCCAACAAATGTAATGCAGCATATTTTCAGATATTAACACTGGTCATGATGAGGGATGATACATGGAGACACTGGGGAAGAGATGGCTACATCAGAGTGATTTTATGTGACTTATTTTTTTTCTAAATGCTGGAATAGTGAATAAATGTCCTGACAGTGCGAGCGATCCCCTGTCGAGAAGCTAGGTCTGGCTTCCAACCTATTGTCATTTTTTTTGGTTTGAACATATTCCTACCTTAATGTGACAACTGAAATCACTGTGTTCCTTAGATCAAAGCAGCTTCTGTAACATCCAGATGGGAACTTATCAGCTGAAGTTTTTTCTTTTACTTTTCTAACGATTTCTAACGCTGCTGAAGGACAGCTGACTACCTATATTTAGGTAAATAGTCACTTGAGAATTATGAACAGCTGCCAAGGCAGAGGCACACCAGTCTGTCTGTCCTCTGTTAGTGGCAGATTCCATCGGATGTCTGGTTGACTGGTTTTACTGCACCTGCCATATTTGCAGTGCATTCACACATTTGCATTAGAAGCTACCTGACAATAATCCAAGCAATCGTAGAGCTCAGATCTACTGATACGATCTGAATGGGATTACTTCCCAGACTGTACAAGCATCTAAATGTGTCGGAATTAGTTTATGTTTGGTGCTGTCTGACTTTTCAAATGATTTGCTGCTAACTTAAACTGGTATTTCAATATTCCTCAGTTATTTCAACAGCAGAAGCTTACTTTGTCTCGTTTAAATCTGAACTGGATGCAGGTAAACAGTTCACAGACTGTTGTTAGGTAAGAGGAGGTAAGGCCATTAACCAAATGGCGCTGGCTCCATGACAACAAGCTGTCTCTGAGCGTCGGGGGTGTCAGATGGCCACTCCACTGCATGTAGATGCTGCGACAAAGAAAGCTCTTCTTCCTCGCAAGGTATTGCAGGGACATCATGGAGCCAACTGATGGACTGCATGGCTGCGCGATAGGGAGACTGCTGCCGGACAGCTCAGTAGAGAGTGGGCAATCCATGATATCTGCCAAAGGTGCCGCGCTGGATGCACACATCCATCCGCCATCCCACAGACTGTTCTCCCTGTTGCCAACCATGCCACACAACAGGAGCTTGTCTGCATGCACAAAAATACATACTACACACTGTCTATCACAAAACAGCGTGCACGATAGGCATCTTAACTCAACACCGCCACCTACCGACAATCTCACTCTTGTGCAATATCTCCATCTCAGGATAGAACCACTGGATCAGTGTTGTCTGTACCGCAGCACAGCAGACCCACAAAATTTGATTTGATATGCTAATTAAGCATAGAGAGGGTGAGTAAATATTATCAGCTCAAGCTACATGATCACAGTCTTATCGAAAACACGTCTCAGAGGTTTTTGGCTGTTACTAACATGCTCTAATGATGTCAGCCTTATGAGTGATACTTGACTGTATGAGTTTAGTGATACAGTGTTAAATATTTAACCATTGGGTAATCAAAGCTACACATTTTCAGCCTTTTTAAACTTATCTTTGGGCATGAAAACCCTCTTAAGTCTGTTAAGAATAGTATTATGTATGTTTTAGTTAAGATGCTTTTTAACATTTAATATTAGCATCTTATAAAATGTATGCAAATATTTCCAGTAAACATGTTTGTAATGATTAATGTCATGAATCTTCATGAATTCAGTAGTAGTTTCAGAGAAAAGTGTTGCTCTTTGATTGCTTATTTGTTGCTTAAACCAAAACCTCATATTTATCACTCGTGTCTAATTAATCACATGTGTTTGGATGAAACCACACGAATCAGATGAGACAAATCACTTCAAAAAGCCCTGATGAATTCAGTCCTGCTCTGTGGCAAGCGCGCACGCTGGATTTGCAATTGAAATGAAGCATTTTTCAAACACCATGTGACCCCTCCATCCATTTATACATCTATGGATTGATCTTTGTATTCAGTCCGTCCATCCCTCCATCCGTCCATCAAACAGGAGATGTGGAATGAACCTCAACGACACATGGTCGAGCCATCGACATTTCTTTAAAAAGGTTTGTTTCGTGGCAGCATTTTCGTTTCTCATTACCCATTTTTATAACATAGGTTGTTACTGAGAATATAGTTTATTGCGTTTGTTGTGGGTAAAACTTTATAAGAATCTGTGTATTGATCGTGTCATTTCTAAGCATCAATTAATCATCGTGAGCACAGTATGACAAATACTGTGCAGGAACCTCACAGGCTGTCACTGAAAACATGGACAGAGGAGGAGAATGAGCACACTGACATCTCACTGAGCAGGTACACACACACACACATATACATACGCACACCAATAAGTTATTCTGCACAGCATGATTTCATGTGTGATATTGTGTTGCGTTGTGCTGCAAGCTTTCTGATTTGACAGCTGAACAAGCAGCTCGTCCAAAGATTCTTTTTTTTTTGTTTGTTTGTTTGTTTTTATGTGTTGAATGTGAAAGTATTTTTTAGGGTCACGTCAGCATCAGTGAAGCTGTGGCTGTGCTGTGTGAATGACAGAGGTCGTTGTTCACTGATGAAAACATTCTTTGTGCTGTTTTGCAGAGCTCCTTCGGTCAGTGATGACACGTCGTCAGAGCTTCAGAGAATTGCAGCTGTGGACAGAAGGGATATGAATTCCCCAAATCCCTTCTGCAGGCGAGGGGGTCTGTCCAGGTACGGAGGCTGGGACATTGTCAGTATAGGAAAGGGCAACCTTTATGTTCAATAGCATATGAGTATAATAACTGCTCACATGAATCCTTTTCACATGGATTTCTGTTGGATAAAACATGGAGAAGTGCTCTTTCCAGCATCCATCTACTAAATAAAATATGATATCTTTGAGAATGGCCTCTAGGACTTTTTAGTGGAAAAACTATGATAAAAGATAGCATCCTGGGTGTCTCTGATTCTATAAATAGTTCTATTCTAATTAATTAGCAATCAGACAAAAGAAATACAGAAATAATGCAAACCTTAATACGTCCGTACAGGCTTTGCTCGTTGCTCTTCAAATATACACAACTAGATTCTATATTCAGAACGCATTAGCTGTTTGTGTGTCATTTCCAAAGTTTCAATCTGGAACTCTGTCTTCAGGATCGTTACTATGGTGATGGCTCTGAGAGAATGGGCACAGAAGACTCTGTCTGAGGAAACCGAGCGTCCAGACTCTTTCCTGGAACGCTTCAGAGGCCCCGCAGACATGGATACACAAGGACCACCAGGCACCTTCAGCCCCTGTCACAGTGGCTCAGAGGCAGAGGACAAAGATGGACCCTCCAGACACGTGTAAAATGTGTAGTGATTTAGACATGTACAGGAAGAAGAAAGAAGCCCACGTTAGAACACATGAAAATTTCTGTGTGTGTGTGTGTGTGTGTGTGTGTGTGTGTGTGTGTGTGTGTGTGTGTGTGTGTGTGTGTGTGTGTGTGTGTGTGCGTGCGTGTGTGTGTGTGTGTGTGTGTGTGTGTATGTGCGTGCGTGCGTGTTTTGTCTTCAGGAAGAAGCGATTTAAAGTGATGGTGGTCTCACCATCTGATGATGCATACTACTACTGGCTGATGGTGGTTGGGAGTGCTGTACTCTATAACTGGACCCTACTGGTTGTCAGGTCAGTTGTCTGTAGTCCTTGTTCTGACCATAATAACTGTGATGTCATCAGTAGAGATGTTCAGAATGATTAGCTGCGGTGATGTCAAGTGTTGAATAATAACAACAACCATAATAATAATAATCATGAGCCGTTATTTGGCACATATACTTATTTACACATGCAGGGATTGTTCTCTGCATTTAACTCATACTTGCATCACACACACACACACACACACACACACACACACACACACACACACACACA
>BJFM01002933.1:0-13743 GCA_016586285.1 Arothron firmamentum
TTTTTTAAAAAAAAATATAGAATCTTAGTATTAATACGTTGACTTTTATTTTGAAGTTTCCCGCACGAATATCCGGTGTGATCTGTCCGGACGTCTCGTGCGCAACTACGTCGCCTATCGGTTTGTAAGATGGAGAAGGGCGCGAGATAGAAACTCAGGAGCGCGGACAAACCGGGCGCTCCAGCTGACTGCCAGCTCCGACATTAACGCTCAAAGCAGAAGAACGGGGCGCCGCCATCGCCATATCCGCCCGCGTAACAGAGGCGACATACCCAAGACGTACTTTGACTTTATAGCACATTCATGCGGCTGACGTGAAACGACTCCGGGGGGAAAAAAGTCGTGTTAGCGTGGCCAACAGAAACCGAGGGAAATGTCCGGCTGGGCGCGCGGGTAAGACCTTTGCTTTGTTTAGCTAAAATATTAGCAATATTTGGCGGCTTAATACATTACACCCGAGTCATATTGTAGTGTTTAAAGTCACATTTACGCTTAGAAGAGTTTTTTTTTTAAAAAAAGTTTTTGGCCTAATCTTGTCACTTCTGGCAACTGCTGCCTGGCCTGGTCCGGGATATCGCGACAAATCGGTGTTTATTTTAGCAGCAATGCATCTACCAGCTCAAAACAGTTAAATAATCCTCTATAACGTGATTCTGGCTTAATGGCAGTCACAACCCATAGTTAACGCCAAATGATTTGGCTAAAAAAAACAAACAAACAAACAAACAAACTCGATTGTTAAGTTTTGGTCTCCATAGCTTGTACTGGGGCTTGGCTTGTTTATGTCTGTTCTAAGTATCAGACAACAGGAAACTGCTTGTTTTTCAGTGACGATGAAGAAGAGATCACCCCCCAAGACACCGATTCTGATGTGGCAGAACAGAGAGAGGGTGGAAAAGTAAAGGTGAAATGGACACAAGAGGAGGTGATTGCTAACGCTTTCTTTGCATGATTATTTTTTGACTTAGTCAGATCTATTAGGAACACGAAATAAATGCTGATTGCTTCGTTTGCAGGATGATAAACTCAAGGTGTTGGTTCAGAAGCTGGGGGCTAGTGATTGGAAATCTATTGCTGGTTCCATACCTGTAAGTGACAAATGTCTCAGCTTTTTAAAGGCTACATAGCAATCCAATTTACTGTATTGAGGCGTCTTGTGTTTGGGTTTTGTTTTGCTTAGAATCACACTGAGCTTCAGTGCCAACACCGTTGGTGTAAGGTCTTGGATCCAGAATTGATAAAAGGTCCGTGGACAAAAGAGGAAGATGAGAAGGTAGGTGGCCAGTGTTGGCAGGTCATTGTGGACATAATAATTGTAAATATATTCTGCATTGGTAACTTAGTAACTTATTCTGGACATGCGTGTACTCAAGACACGTGCCCTACCATTTAAATAGGCCATTCTTACTCAATAGAAGCTTAAAATCCAAGTCATATTTATTGTGTAATGCATATTTAATAATCCCCAGGTTATAGAGCTTGTCAATCTCTATGGCAACAAGCAGTGGGCAATGGTAGCCAAGCATCTGAAGGGCAGGCTTGGGAAACAGTGCAGAGAGCGCTGGCACAACCACCTCAATCCCAATGTGAAGAAATCTTCATGGACTGCTGAGGAGGACCTCATCATCTACAGGGCTCACAAGGCTCTAGGAAACCGCTGGGTGGAGATAGCAAAGCTGCTTCCTGGAAGGTAAATGTCTGTCATCACTGAGTTCACAATTTATGTGTATGTGGGAAAACATTCCTCAATTAGAGGGATGAATTTGTAACCACAGGACCGATAACGCAGTGAAGAATCATTGGAATTCAACCATCAAGCGCAAGTTGGAAATGGGCTTTTATCCTGGGGAAGCTGTTCTGCCAAATGACGCTGAAGAGCTGTTAGCCCGTGCTACTAAAGATGTGCAGGTGGACCATCTTTCCATACTAGAATGAATGTTATTTTTTTTTTAGATTAGTATTGTTCACATTTGGCAACTTTTTTCCTCCAGCTGCCAGAAACAACAGTTGTGTTCCCTTTGAAAGACGGCCACAGTGATGCAGGACCATCAACCACCACGTCTCCTCCAAAAGAAAGTCTAAGCCCCAGGAATGACACAGATCCAACTACAGGAGAAATAAACTCAGCCAGCTGGGTGGTGGACAGCTCTGGCTTTCTCTCTCCTGCCGGCCCTGTCCTGAAAGAAGTGCTTGACCTGGTGGACGGGGTATGTATCTGCAGCAGATGTGGTTCCAATTGTGGATCTGGGTCTCAGGCAAAACTGTCTTTTTTTGGTACCAGGACATTGATGGTTGGTGCAATCTAGCAGCTTTTGACCTACCCGAGGACAGCCCAAGCCCAGAGCGTCACCAGTTCCGTCTTGAGGGAAGCACTTTACAGGAGCTGAGCAAAGGCAGCAAAGGGGAACTGATCCCTATCTCACCTGGAGGGGTCACTTCACCTTCCATTCTACACCACCGCAGCAGAAGACGCATCACCTTGTCTCCTGATGTTTACAACTCCATGACTCCAAAGAGCACCCCTGTTAAAATTTTACCATTCTCTCCATCTCAGGTTCATTATTGATTTCTTTGGCTTTGTCTGCCTCTTGTGCTCGATCTGACTAACTCGATCCGTGCTCTTTTAGTTCCTCAACATGTGGACAAAGCAGGACAGTCACGACTTAGAGAATCCATCTCTCACGTCAACACCAGTGTGCAGTCAGAAGGCCATTGTTACGACGCCACTGCAGCGGGACAAGACCCCTCTCACTCAGAAGGAAAACTCAATGTAAGTAATTATGATTTTTTATTCTTTTTTTATTACAGGCTCCTTCTTATATCCAATTAAGTGTGTAAAAAAAGATGTGTTATAATTGACTTTGAAGTTCACATTTTGTGTGTAGATTTGTTACACCCAATCACAAGTCTGAGTTCTGCTCAACTCCACGCACTCCGACCCCGTTTAAAAGTGCCATGGAGAAGTATGGCCCTCTGCAGCCTCTGGTAAGCATCTTTACCCGAGCAGCGGCATATGGCCATTTATTTAATTTAATTTAATATCACTCATACAATTTTACTGTGTGTCGTTCAAGCCTCAGACTCCAAACCTGGAGGATGATATTAATGAAGTTATCCGAAGAGACACTGGGGTCGACTTGGTTCTAGTATGTTCAACTCCACCAGAGCAAAGACGCAAAACAACGGTAACATTTTTTAGTTTGATATTTACGTGTTAAAATAAGAACACAGCTTTTCACTCCAGGCTCTGTAAATGTAGGTGTGTTTTTATTTCATCGCAGCATCGACCACCCATGAAAAAAGTGAGAAAATCTTTGGCTCTAGATGTCGTGGATGGCAGCATCATGCCAAAGTCCAAACGCAAATCAATTAAACACAACATCAAGGTAATAATAATAATGATGAATCTGTTCTGAAGTTGTCCTTTAGAGTTCATCTTAATTCCTCTTTTGTCGCCTTTCCCACAGGAAGAACCTGTTATAGCTCCTCTCAGCTCATCGTTTTGCAGCAAGCAATCAGAAAATATACTTGATCAAGGCTTCCTTTTGGGGCCTAGTGACAGTACCGTGATTCCCAACCCGTTGGTTCCTTTTCCTGTAAGTTTTACCATATATGTAAATAAACAGCCGTTATAGGAAGAAAAATAAACATATGCATCGGTGGACGGTTGTTAATGTTTTTAATATGAATCTTTTGACTTGCTTCAGATGTCAAAGGAATGGGAGGCTGTCGTTTGTGGACAGACTAAAGACCAGCTCATAATGACGGAGAAAGCAAGACGCTACCTTCGCTCACTGAAGTCTCATCCTCCCAACCGGGCTCTGATTCTGTCCTGAAATGCCAACACTTCACACAAACTTAAATTAATTACTGTTTCCTGTTCCTATTACTTGTTATTTGTACTGAGCAGAAAATAATAATTATATATAAGTGTAGTATAGCTTTGAAATATGTCAGTACTAATCGTCCCTATCAATAATTGGAGACAAAATGTCCTTTTACTGTCGGCCTCATTCCAGTGGACTTATGCATGGCCTGGAAAGCCAATTACGTCTCATTGAGTTGTCACCAAAACATAAATGAATGTGAAATTGAAAAATCCTCCCTGCATACATTTGGTGCCATTTAAAAGATAAGGTTTTACATTGCATAATGGGTCTAAATCTTTTTTCTTTTTAAAAAAAAAAAAATATATATATATATGTATAAAAATAGTTGGGTTGGACCTGTACAACTATATTCTTGTTGGTGAACTTGAATGTAGCCACTGAACAATAACCAAAATCGATAGGATTTGCATTTTGACAGGATTTGGGGGTTTTTTGCTTTAGGAGCACTGTTTTACAATGGTACACATTTACATCCCTGTATACATTACCGAGAACTACATTTGGGTATTATTGGGCTCTAACTTAATTACGAGGTGACATGTCATAGCAAATTAGTGGAATTCACTGTAAATGTGTCAAATTCAAATAGTTAGAAAATAGTGCTGTCAAGTAGAAAGGCTTGGAGTGCATTGGGGTTATTTACCATTGTAAATAACTACTGTTTTTATATTTAAATGTCTATTTTTTTCTATTCATAAAATAGATAAAACCGTACACTTTAAATGCAATATTAGGTTTGAGTCGTGGTTTTATTATCCTCCCTATTAAAGTGGATTTTGTACGAGGGATGAGCTGAAATGGTCGACGTGGTTTCCTTATGATATGCTATGGTATGGGATATGCGTAGTTTCCATGCTTCCTGTAGGAAAAATAAAAGCAACCAGTTGAACGTTCTTTTAACTTTACCTATCATATTTTCTCTGTACAAGGAGTTCCCTCAACCAAATGCCCTAAACTTGAGAATATTCTCGTTTATCTAACATGTAACAATAAAACACAATGGATATCTTGTACGTATTGCTCGTGTGTGCGCAAACTCAACGCATTATATGGCCTCCAGTTCGTTTAAAGCTCTTATTTTGTCAGGCTTCGCCCGGATGCGACGTGACTGGCCACTAGCTCTTTGACACCGGAAGCAATTACTGGTTTTGGTGACGCTGCATTAGACTGAAGACATGGACCGGTCGTGTAAGTATATTTCCACCTCAATTTTAATTTACAGACGGGAATACGCGCTTTGAACGACAAATATAGGCATGTTTTTTGGGGATTTCTAGTGTTTGATTCGTTCGAAGTGAACACGACATTGTGCATTGAATTGATTCAGCTTCACGTTAGCTAGCGCGATTTGAATGTTAGCTTATGAACGTCAAGCTCATTCTTAATGAATGGACACGTATAGCAAATGTCCTGTTATTAACACGTGACTTTTCTCTTAGATGATTCAAAACGGATAGATTAAAGACGATAATTGTGACTGTTACTCTCCACAGGGCTATTCGGGCTCCTCCTCGGTTTGGCTCTTGCAGGAGCACAGGCGTTAACACCGACGCACTACCTGTCCCTGTCTGATGTCGGACGATTGCAGAATCTCCTGAGCCAAGAATTCTCCAACCTGGAGTCTGCATACTACTCTGTCGTTGGCCTGACCAAGCTCGGCGCAACTGTTCCTGACCATAAAGTTAGAAAATTACCAAGAAGTTACTTTTCATAATAAAATTAATTAATTTCCCTGAGGGAGTCTTCCCAAGGGATTAATAAAGTTCATCCTTATCCTTATCCTTATCCTTAAAAGAGTAAAACTTGTAATAGTCATATCTTTTGTTAATTTGTGCCTTTCTTGTGGTCATTTGATGTTTGTTTGTTTTGTTTTTGATTGTAGGGTGTGTGCCAGTTCCTAAAATCCCAGCTTGACCCAACAAGTGTTGACTCTCTCTTCTTTGCTGCTGAAACCAGTCAGGCAATTTCAGGGTGTGAGGTATGGATAGGTTCTCATTTGGATCTTTGTCATGATACCATTCATTATTCAACTTACCTAGTTATCTTTAAACTGAAAGCTGCTAACATTATTTGAATGTATGTACAGCAACAAATGTTCAATGTATTTTCTTCTGAAAACAAATAACACAACTGCAACATAGTCAATGCACGTAAGGTGTGTTTTCTGTTGATTCATCCATAGATCCCTGTGTCCAATGAAACCCGCGACATCCTCCTTGCAGCAGTGAGCGAAGATTCTACCATGAGTCAGATCCATCGGGCCGTAAGTGCCCTCAGCTCTCTGGGGTTACCAATGGCTTCCCAGGAGGTTATTGGTGCCCTATCAGGTCGCATTAACAAGGAAGATAATGTTATGGCGTAAGTGTTAGCTGTGTTTTATTATTTTTTTTTATTTTATTTTTTTTGCCTGTGCAGTAACTTTCAATAGTCGACCATGAGCAATTCAATAAACTATATTCATGTTGTTTTTTGACAGCATTACTTTAGCTCTGCAAACTGCTGCCCGCCTCTCCCAGCAGGCAGAACTTGGAGGAATACTTGAGGAAATAGAGGTAAGTATTTAAATGTCCACCAGATGGCGTCATGTCTCGGGTCATATCGGTAACACGCCACAGAGGGACTAAACAGTATAATGTATGTTCTGTATTTTAAGGACTTGACAGCCCGTTTGGATGATCTTGGAGGCCTGTACCTACAGTTTGAAGAGGGACTTGAGGTGACTGCTCTTTTTGTGACTGCTGCTTATTCCCTCTCTGATCATGTGGACATGGAGCCCCCGCTGAAAGAGGTACACTTTGTGTTGTTGCTTCTTTTTTTTTCACTTGCAGTTTTTTTTTTGTTTCACTTGCATCTGTGCATTTTTATCTGAACTGAATCTGTGAGGTGTTGTAACCCCTAGGATCAGGTCATCCAGTTGGTAAACTCAATTTTCAGCAAGAAATCATGGGACTCCCTGTCTGAAGCCTTCAGCGTCGCGAGCGCTGCTGCTACTCTCTCCAGCAACCGCTTCCATGTGCCCGTCATTGTCAGCGCTCAGGGCTCAGCCACTGTGTCTCACAGCCAGCCAACCCTTCAGGTGCACTTAGATATTGATCTTTTTTGTGCACCAGTCGTCCAAATGCTTTAAAATCATTTTGCCTTGACACTTTTTATCTGGTTTTCACAGCTCCTTGTTACTGATGTCATGTCTCAACCCCTAGCTTCAGCCAGCGTGGTGGTGGAATCAGCTAATGCTGTCTCTTCAAAGAGCGTTATTCTCAGCCAAACAACTTTCACTCTTAATGAGTATGTATAACAGCAGAATTAAGTTTGTTTGACATTCAAAGGATGTTATCATTTGTTTCCTACCTTAGTAATGCCATAATAGTGGTTTTTGCTGTTTTTCCAGTGGTCTGTTCTGGCCTTCTTCCTCTTAAATGTCAGCTGTGTTTTGCACCTTTTTTTAAATGCTCTTCTTTTATATCCTTGTTCAAAAAAGGTGACCAGATGCTGACATCTGAAAATTGAGAAAAATGCTGTGTTTTGGCAAAACCTCTTTAATGATAGCTCCAAATACATACAAGTCAGATCTTGATTTATTAGAGAAAAAAATTTTGGTGGCATATAGAGGCAAACATTGACGTCTCTAAATAATTAATAGTTAGTGTGATTGCTTAAACTGCATTTAGGCCTGTCTTTAAAGTGGTATGTTTTATTTGTTTAGAGGTGTAGTTACAATTTACTGAAAGTAATTTTTTTCAATCAGACCTATCTTTTTTCTGACTTTTAGTGGCATTTTTGAGTTGAATTTCATGGCCAGCCAACCAGCCAGTGGCTATTACCACTTTACCATCGCAGTGACTGGGGATAGTCGTCTGGTTGCCAATCATGTTGAAGTAAGATTGCGTGTGTGGTTTTTTTTTGTTTTCCAATTCTAAGTTTGAGTTGCTGTTCAGTCATACCTTTTGCTTCTGTGAATTACCTAACATAACTTCGTGTTCTCTCGCATGTAGCTGAAAGTGAAGGTGTCCACTGAGGTAGCTGTCACCAACATGGACCTGTCTGTGGTGGATAAGGACCAGAGCATCGGCACAAAGACAACAAGGTTGGATAAGTGAAGCCAACCTCTCTTTGAACATGACACCATTAATACTGAACACGACTGACTGTGTTTGTTCTCCACATGATCCAGGGTGGACTATCCTTCCAAAGCCAAGAGCTCATTCACAGCAGACAGCCACCAGAACTTTGCTATGTCCTTTCAGCTAGTTGACGTGAACACTGCTGTTGAACTCACCCCTCACCAGGTACTTTATTACAATCAGGGCAGTGTTGGTTTTCAAACCCTTCAAGGCTTTAAACATATTGTATTTAATATCTGAAAACACTCAACTTTCTTTGTTGTTGTTGTTGCAGACGTTTGTGCGGCTGCATAATCAGAAAACAGGCCAGGAGGTTGTGTTTGTGGCTGAACCTGATAGCAAGAGTCTGTACAAGTTTGAGCTGGACACCGCAGAGCGGAAATCAGAGTTTGATTCTATTTCGGGCACGTATTCCCTCTACCTCATTGTTGGGGATGCTACCTTGGAAAATCCTATTCTGTGGAATGTGGTGAGTGTCTGTTCAAACGTTGTGATGACAGTGAATGCGTTTGTGCAACAGAAGCACACGTAGGTCTCCAAAATTGTAATGCTATCTTTTTAAAGGCTGACGTCGTTCTGAAGTTTGTGGACGAGGAGGCTCCAGCTGCTATTCAGCCAAAGACGCTTTATGTACCCAAACCAGACATCCAGGTAATGTTAAAGGTCTAGTTCTATATCGAAGTACCTGGCAAACGTTGTTGTCACAATACTTGCGTATACACAGCCAAGAAGCCTCCACAGTAGAATCTTCTTTTGTCTCTAGCATTTATTCAGGGAGCCAGAGAAGAAACCTCCAACGGTGGTTTCCAACACCTTCACTGCACTCGTCCTCTCTCCATTCCTGCTTCTTCTCATCCTGGTAAAATTAAAAATATTCTTATTTTTGCTGCTCTCAGTAGCATTTTACTTACTGTACTGATTGAATATGGTAATATACAGACGGGATAAATAAATAATCCTGTGCTTAAGTGAAACTCGCTCAGTCGCTCGCTGGGGTTTACTATTGTTTGGATGTGCAGTGCTCCTCCTGAACAGCTCTTCACTCTGGAGCCTTTATACACGCTGAATGAGACTCCCAATATTGCATAAATATGACATTTGTCTTTAACTGAAACCACAAAGGCTCTGGCATGCTGTTTGTCTGGCATTTGTAGTGTTGTGTTGCTGTTGAAGTGGATGGGTGCATTGTGCGCTCGGCTGTAAGCAGTTTTCCAGCCCTTTTGTTTGCGGTTCTCGCCAACGATGACGCTTACATTGTTGTTGTGTTTCCACTCTCGTCTCTAGTGGTTTAAGCTCGGTGCAAACATGTCCAGCTTCAGCTTCTCTCCCAGCACCATCCTCTTCCATGCAGGACACGCAGGTTAGTGATCTCATTGTTTTACTGCCTCCATATCTACTGTTGCTCTACAAATGCGCTAATGACTAATAATAATAATACACAATACATTATTCGTGAAATTCATCATAAAAATGATGTTGTTTTATGTTTTTAACGTTTAAGAAGACCCCCGACTGCCTTTTTAACATTAGATAGCAACCACATATTCATTTTCTAATTTTGAAACAGAGCTTGTAGTAGAATTAGAATTCAATGACAACTTTTTATTTGTCATAAAGTAAAAAGATGAAATTATAACACTGATCCTAGAGCAGCTGGTGTGATAAAGGAATTGTGTTTTGGGTTTTGCTCATCCTGGTGGGCTTAATACCAGCACTACCATCTGTTCTGAGGAGAGAGGGTAGACAAGTTGGGACTAATGAGGACTTAAATTAAAAACTTGACGACATGATAGTAGGGCGCTTGGCTCATGTAAAACCTGATAACAGCAATGGAGAGAATTAAGTTCTCCCATAAGCCTTAAAGGGAGATTAAAATGATTTTAATTTATTCCACTTTACCCTGATAGTCTCTGACCGGGGGGAAAGCAGTGCGCTAAAGCAATCCACGTCGTGTATTTTGAATTCAGAATTGTATTGTCACAGCAATGTTATTGAGTCGTTCATCTTGTTTGATTGCAGCCATGTTGGGGCTGATGTACGTCTACTGGACCCACCTGAACATGTTTCAGACCCTGAAGTACCTGGCTATTATTGGTGGAGTAACTTTTCTTGCTGGAAACCGCATGCTGGCCCAAAAAGCTGTCAAGAGGTATGTCCACTGATGACATCTGCTGCAAATGGCTCCGAGAGAGTGCTCAAACCTAGAGAGGCATTGTGCCCAACCCCGTGACAAGAAGGAATCTGGGCTTTCAGCCTCTTGGTCCATCTTGGCCTTAAACCCAGAGATCACGTCTGCTCGAGGCTCCTCAGGTGGTGCTTTCAAAACCCAAAGTAGAGCTTATGCATACTTGGACAGAAGTGGAGCCATAAGGTCTGCAGGAGTGATGATATAATTGGGCAATTTCTTGACCATCAACCTTTTAGAGCCCTCAGAGTGCTGGAGTGAGCACTGTGTCACTGATTTAGGACATCTGTTCTCTTCCAACAGCCCTTGAATGTTGCAGATGATGATGTGACCCACCCCCCTCTTTCCTGCTCATCTTCTTCCTTGCAGTTGCTCTCTGTAACCTCTCTATCCACACTCCGCTTTCTCTTACTCCTTTTCAGGATTGCTGCAGAGCAAAGTAGTAGGTTGGCAAAGTATAGGAGCCTACGATAAAGCCACGTTTGTAGCAAACACGTGGGGTCATGCTTCCAGGCTGAAGTAAGGGCATCCTCATGGACTGCACCACTCTGCATTTCCATAAAGGCTGACGGCATGCATGACAGTGTGGTTTTCACTCATTCTCTCTAACAGCCTGTTGTTATATAGCTGCTGCCTTTCACTCATCCCGCCACACTCATTCCCTCCGTAAGCATTCCAGCATTTCGACCCCTCCATCGTGCTCTAACTGCCATAGTCCTGACTGCGACCTGTGTGTGTTATGGTAGCACCATATGCCTGCCTTCAAGAGTTCAGACATTCGCCATGGAGGGTGTGTTAATTTAACATCCACCTCCTTTTTGCTGTAATCGCTCATGTTTTCTCTGTTTCTCCTCCACAGAATTGAAAACAAAACAAAGGCAGCAAATTAAAAAAGAAGACCCCCGACACAAGTTTTTTTGTTTTTGTTTTTTTTTTTTTTAAATATCCAAGGAGTCACCCAACGATCAAATTGGACTTTAAACATGGCGTGGCGGTTGTAATTACCCAACTAACAGTTTCAGTATGCAGTTTCTCTATTGCCAAATAACAGAAGTCGATATCCTGGCGTCTCCGAGGACAAACGCCCGCTGGCAGTTACTGTAAAGCTACTGATCGTTGCACTTCATCTTCCTGGGAGATCTGGTTTCCTGTCCAACCGTGTTTTCTAACTCGGATTCTTACTTGTGATTTAAAGGTGGATTTTTTTTTTTTTTTTTGTGGTTATTTGTGGTTTTCCGTGTTAAGAGAACATTCCTCTGTGCTCAGTCCTCCTCAGACTTTTGCCGCGTCTCAGCTGGTGTTAAACCTCTGGCAGCAGCACTGATACACGTGCCAGTGTGTTTGTCAGGTGCAGCACGTGCAGGAAAATCAGCAGTTCCCTTTTTTTTTTTAGAACAGAGGTTGCGTCTCACTGGGAAATTGGTCACAATGAAATATGGGGAAATTTGAAGTTCAAATGTGTTTTGTAATGAAGAAGAGGAAATAAAGACTCACAGGTGAACACGTCTCCTTTCTTTCGTAGGATGTGTTTATGGAAGTTTTGTAACCATCGGCGACGGGAGATTGACAGGAGTGATCATAAGCCGTTTTATGAATATTATGAGAAAATACCAAGGTTGTTAATGGAACAACAGAACACCTGAAGACAGTTCAAGTCTTTATTTGTGGTTGTGTACATTTTTGATGTGCAGGACTGTGCTACAGTAGAAGCAGCAGCAGCCATAAGGAGCTTCCATCTGTCTTCTCTGCATATCTCAACTGAGCAGGCTGTAGGGAGGAAAGGTTTCCGTTAGATGATGATTTTTATTCGGCTCCAGAAGTCACATCATGGCTTCTGATTTTTTTTATTTTTTTTTTCTCCTGACAGCATTTATGCACCTGGGCCTCTCGTGCACAACTCTAGACCGCTGGTTGCTCTGGATGGTCGTCAGATCTTCTTTGTAGGTTCCTTCGTAGATGTCTGACTGACGTTTCATGTAGCTTTCACCTTTTTCTCTAAAAATGATGGGAAAAAAATCTGTGGATTCATGTTTCAGTGCATTCTTCACAGGAACACAGAGTAGCTGAAGTGTTACCCACCCAAGACGTTTACCCATAATGGTCTGTAGAATCTTCCTGGCTGAGATTTGACCCAAGACTTTCCTGTAACTGTTTGTAAAGATGGCATCGGCATGGCGCCCTGAGCTGAAAATGAAATCACAGAATAGAGAAATCTATTTTTTTCATTTTAAGTCTTTGTTCCCTTTTCTTGCATAGATCTTCTTTTATTATTATTTTTTTCTTTTTTAGTTGGTGTGATTCAGCGGACCGGGTCTCCGCTCCGGGGGCTCCATCCTGGTGATCTGCTGGATTCTCTATCAAAGATGTCATCAAGATGGATGTGTCTCTCTGTCCAAATCTGAAAAAACACCCCCATTATCTCATGTCGTGTGGAAGGGTACGTTTCTTTTTCACAAATACTCAACGGCAAAAGCAAATGCTACAGTTTTCTTCACCAGAAATCCTCCCTTGATTTTGACACTGCAGCAATAATATTCTCTTTTTAAAATAGAAAAGAAGAAACACCAGAAATTAATTTATGAATCAAATGAAGGCAAAAATTGTATTGGTCAATTTCTAAGAATTTCTGAAAATTACGCCATTACAGAGTAGATAACACTGTATATATAACATTATAATATGCAGTATTTCACTGCAATGACATATGATATCCTTGGGCACACCATCTTGTAGCACTTCATATACTGTTTAACTTCTGTTCACAACAAAAACTAGATTGACTTCACATGGTGAAAATCAATTTTCAACAAAATTATGAGGCACAAAAGTTCCTCGCGTCACAATAGATACATTTAGGAGTACAATAACAAATCCCACATTTTTAGATTTTATAACAAGAGGGTGTAGTTATAAAGCATATAAATATCTATTATATACATTTTTCATTATTAAAGGCATTCGTGAAAGCTATACTTAGTAATGCAAAATAAATAAATAAATAAAAATATGATTTTCAGCAGAACTTACCTTATAGAGGGGTAAAGTGGGGAGCCTGATAAAGACATGAACAGGCAGCAGAACAGCAGCAGTGCAGTTTTCTCCATTCTCAAAGCAAGGACTGAGTAAGAATGAAAGAGCTACAATAAATGACAGGAGCATAAACTATATTAGAAAAAAATGCTAAAACCATATTTCTTCTCAAGCCTCATCGCGCTGAAAGGCACTGGAGTCACAGCAGGCAGCAGCGAATGATGGATCATATCATTTAGTTTTAAGTACTAAAGTTGAGCACAGGGCTTGAAAATGCAATAAAGATGTGGTGGAAGAAATTCCTCACTATTTTGTCATTTCTGGGAGTCCCTTCAGTTGCCCTTAAAGTAGTCTCCACCACAGTCCTCATCTCTGGAACTCTGAAACATGTTGTTATCCTCCACACATTATCATCGCTTACCTGATCTTAGGCGAGATTCATAACTACCATTCCACTTCCACATCAAAAATACTCTATCCACTCTCTCTCTCTCTCTCTCTCTCTCTCTCTCTCTCT
>BJFM01002933.1:13796-29583 GCA_016586285.1 Arothron firmamentum
CTCTCTCTCTCTCTCTCTCTCTCTCTCTTTCACCCTCCAGTCCCTCCCTCTCTCTCCCCCCCCCTACCATACACACACTTTGACATGACTAAATTTGGTTCTAAAAAAAGAAGAGAAAACAGCCATTTTATCAAATAGTTTATACAACATAACATTTATTTTTTATTGTATATATAATTAAACTATTATATGAAACATTTAGAGGCAAGTGATATTGATAATTAAAGGACAAAGATTTATTTTTCTGCTTTGGAAACTTACACTCCTAATTTTGACTTTTGAAGCATAAAGTGAAGAAGATAAATTATGGCAAAAAGTTCAGAGATCATAACGATTCAGTGCCTTTAGACTTCTTCAGCCTAATTAAAACTGCAGGCGTTTGCTGCATCTGGAACGTTGTATTTGATCGGATTTTCGGACGGACCGTTTATTTGAGCGGCCGGCGGGGGACAGGTTTGAATAACGGACTGTCGATATGCAAGAGGATTCTCCCTCCTCTATTTCCATCTTGGTTGGTTGGGGGGGGTTGTAACAAAAAAAACATAACCTAAATTAAAGTAGTGGTTACAGTGCAATATTAGTTTAATAGGAAAATAACGAAGATCATCTTAAAGTACAATGTTCTTTTTCTTGTGATCTATTTATATTGCCTATTCGAGTTTTAACAATTTAACCCTATTTCCGGGATTTGGAATGGGCCGATTGTTCGCTTGATATGACAATATTTAAAGATCCACATGATGGATACCTGAAAGACATTTATTAAATATGGCTACAGAATTAAAAAGTATTTGTTCAAATACAAAAGTACATTCTTCGGTGACTTTGCACTAAAAGCTGCTAGTGGATTTGGAACTGCTGCATCTGATCAGTCACTGTAAAGTATTTGATCTCTACCTAGCTAACCAAACATGGAGTACCTAAGGACTTCTAAGTTTTTATTTAGCATTTCTCGAAACAGGAAAATTGTGTCGTCTGTTCAGCCTAGATATTGTTCAAATTTAGCTCGGACCTCTGCGAATTCAAGAGAGACCCAGACAACTGCAGAGAAGTTCAAGACGCGAATTTCCTCTGGTCCAACGTTTCAAGATTTCATTAAAGGAGTTTCGATTAATAAAACATCTGATGAAAATGTAGAATACCATGGCCAACATACTTATTTTTCTGATGCCTTGGATATGGGAAATTTCCGGAAAGGTTAAGTGTTTTTCGGTTTATTTTAAAACATGTTCCTTCAGGGATCAAATCGTAACAGGTGTGCTGACTTAATATTGCAGTTTATTTTGAGACCTATGGCTGTCAAATGAACGTGAACGACACAGAGATAGCCTGGGCCATACTACAGAAGAAAGGATATCAGCGCACCTTTGATTTAACTCAGGTACTTGAGATCTGTCTCTACAATTTAAGGAAATGTGTAAACGAGCTAACAGGTATCATGCTTACAGGCAGATGTTGTTCTTCTGGTAACCTGTTCCATAAGGTAAGATCACTTTTTTTGCCCTCCTCCTTACTCTGAAAAGCATGTAGCTGGGTAAGACTTTTACTTTTTTATTTAAAAAATAATTGCTCATGGCAAAAGTGACATTGTAATTGAAGTAAATGTTAAAAATCTGTCTGCTACCAGGGAAAAAGCTGAGCAGACCATTTGGAATAGGCTACAACAGCTAACAGCTATGAAGACAAGACGTTTAAAGTCCAAAACTCCAATGAAAATTGGGATTCTAGGTCAGTTAATTCTTTACCCTGTGCATACTTGTTAAAACAGATAAGACCCTCATGGTTGTGGTTTTTCAGGTTGCATGGCAGAGAGACTGAAGACAGAGCTTTTGGAGCGGGAGAAGTTAGTTGATGTTCTTGCTGGTCCAGATGCTTATCGGGACCTGCCCCGACTCTTAGCTGTGGCTGATGGAGGCCAACAGGCGAGCAATGTGCTGCTGTCATTAGAAGAGACCTATGCTGACATTATGCCAGTTCACCATGCTCCACATGCATACAGTGCATATGTGTAAGCCTGTTTTGGTTTCAGTTCTATACCCCCTTTTCCTTTTCCTTTGCAAAGTTTGATGACTTGCAGCTTGTCATTTTGGGTCTTTCATACTGGTAGGTCCATCATGCGAGGTTGTGACAACATGTGCACCTACTGTATTGTTCCCTTCACCCGAGGAAGAGAGAGAAGTCGACCTGTCAGCTCCATACTGGAGGAAGTCTGTATGCTCTCTGATCAGGTAAGTTACTGAAATTTCTTTTGTGAGCTCCTCAGTGTTAATTCTAAGTACACCTTGGGGACATGGAGTAGATGAGAGGGTGATAGCTCTCGCTGAAATGTTTGGTGTTTTGTTCAGGGTGTGAAGGAGGTGACTTTGCTGGGTCAGAATGTAAACAGCTACAGAGATACGTCACAAGAGCAGTTTTGTGGCCCAGAGCTGACCCAGCTCAGCAGGGGCTTTAAGACCATCTACAGAACCAAGCAGGGAGGTCTGCGCTTCTCTGACCTGCTGGACCAAGTTTCACGCATTGATCCTGACATGAGGATCAGATTCACTTCCCCTCATCCCAAAGATTTCCCTGATGAGGTACAGTAGGTGATACCTTTAATTTGATTAAGTCAATGCAAAGTTCATTTCTGTTGCCTGTAAATTCAAGCTCTCTGTATTACCGTAATTGTTTCAAACCATCTGTTTTTTTCTTTGTCTGTTCTTCCAGGTTTTGCAGCTAATTGCAGAGCGAAACAACATTTGCCAGCAGATCCACCTTCCAGCCCAGAGCGGGAGCAGTAAGATCCTGAAGGCAATGCGCCGTGGGTAAGAGAGCAATGTCTTTAAATATGAAAAACATTTTGGTTTTTTACATGCCTGATAGACCCACCACTATTCCGGACTGCATATTAATTTTTTATTGATCTTTACAGCTACACAAGAGAGGCCTACCTTGATCTCGTGAAGAATATCAGGACAATAATCCCAGGTGGGCAATTAAAACCATGTAATTGTTTCTTTAGTTTTCCACCATGAACGATATGCTTTTTTTCCTTCAAGACACACTTGCACATTTACATTTGTGTGTGTGTGTGTGTGTGTGTGTGTGTGTGTGTGTGTGTTAGAGGTGAGTCTCAGCAGTGACTTCATCTCAGGCTTCTGTGGTGAAACAGAGGAGGACCACCAGCAAACACTGTCGCTCATTAGAGAGGTGGGCTACAATGTGGGCTTCCTGTTTGCCTACAGCATGAGAAAGGTAAACACTGTTTATCAGTATTATTGCAAATGCCACTAGAATCAAACAGACTTTAATTTTGTGACCGCTATGGTGGTTGTTCCATCCTAACAGAAAACCCAGGCTTTTCACCGGTTACAAGACGATGTGCCAGCAGAGGTGAAGCAGCGGAGGCTGGAGGAGTGTATCAGCGTGTTCAGAGAGGAAGCCGCGAGGGTCAACAGCGCTCTCGTCGACAGCACGCAGCTTGTTCTTGTGGAAGGAGTGAGTCTTCCATTCCTGGTTAATACAGCCTTGGTAGATATGTAAATGAAATGCTGCTTAACTGTTCATCATCAAGAAAGTTGTTTATTGCTCTAAATGATATCTGGCATGTGCAATTGTCCAGTTCCATTCAAACAACTGATGATGAGACAACAAGAGAACACTTCTCATGTCTGATTTCCATTTTTGTAGCAAAGTAAAAGATCTGCTGATGACCTGTGTGGGAGAACTGATGGCAACATGAAAGTGATTTTCCCCAGAGTGGATTCCAGCACTGCACCCATTAATGTGGGAGACTACGTGCTGGTGAAGGTAGGGATTGATTCTTTTCTAAAGTAATTTTGAAGTAGAGCCTGTTTGTTTTTGAAGACTGATGTCAGTGTCCTCCTATGTCAGCTTCTTATCACGCGGTAGAATGAGACTTGCCAGGAACTCCATTTTCATCCTCTCCCAATTTATTGGTATTGAGTGGACGGTCCCACAGTGAGTGGGCAAAACCACTGATGTCACATGTCCTGCATGAACCAATCAGGATTTGGCATTATTTAAATTAGAATCTGATGACTGTAATCACCAGATGCAGAACCCACACCCATTTGATCCAGACAGAGCAAAGAGAGTCTGAGTACCCCATCATGTTTTCCTTGAGGTTTGTGCTCGGTTAGTCATGCCTCTGTTTTTACTCTTTCTATTTACAGTAATAACTCTTTGTGCCAGTAACTCAGTTTAAGCTTAAATGAAAAGTGTGATCCAAGTTTTGGAAAGGTTTCAAACACAAACTATGCCATAAAACAGAATAGAATAAAAAATTTTTGCTTTTTGCACAGGTCCAAAAAGTACAGGTATATTGGAACTCTTGTGCAAAGTTTCCTCAACTAGTTAAGATTACGTATAGGTTTCCTCTAAGCCCCTGCAGTAGCAGGGGATTTCAAAATTCACTCAATATTTTTCTTTTGATGTAGATTGTGTCAGCCAACTCCCAAAGCCTGAGAGGAAGAGCCATCGGCCACAGTTCCCTGAGAGGCTCGGAGGAGCAGGATGGCTCCGTTCCCAAACTCCAGCTGGATGAACATGCGCGTTTAGACACGACTGCCACTGAAACACGCGCTTAACTGACCCAGGTGACTTTACAAAAACCCAGCACACTATCATGTCTCTTTCGCAGTCTTTATTGACCTTGGTTGTACATGAAAGCCATCAAACATAATTTAGGATCTCATGGTTACATTAGATTGCTGGACAAACTAAAATGGGGTTTATGTTGTATTAAATACTCAGCATTGTATTTTTACTTTTGTGCACGACACTTAAAAAATGCTCAGAACGAATAAGGGATCTGATACAGCAGTATATGTTGACATGTTTAAAGTTTACATTCTCAAAAACAAAACAGTGAAATTAGTTTAAAAAAAAAATCTGAAAGCAATAAAAGGATGTACATGAAACCTGTTTGTGTTTACACGTCTGTCAGGACGTAATGATCACTCTTGCAGACAGTCCTGGGCGGGATTCTGTCTTCCTGGCAGAAGTGCTTTTCACGCTGTGAATTTGACATCTGTCCCAATCAGCATATAATCCTAGAAAAACCAACAACACAACAGTTACTAAAAAGACCTTCAGTTGGTGAGTTCTGGTGGTCAACTCATTTTTCCAATGGTTTCTTTTGAGTTGTTGACCTTTGTTCAAACACAGGACACTAAATAAAGCTTTTAATGTTTGTTTGTTTTTTTTTTTAAATAATCCATCACTGACCTTCAGAATCTGAAGCTGGGTGTTCTCAAGTTCCATCTTTCCAAGTGCAGGAAGTGGGTATCCCTTCCCAAGTTGAACTAGGAATTAGGGTGATCAGAGAAATATCATCATTCAAATAAGACACAAAATTTAGGTCATAAAACAAACATAATTGTGCATAAATGCATCTTTACAGCCAACAACTCACCATTCACTACAGGTATCACCACCCATTTAAGGACCAGTTGGAGGACATTGCTGAGGGATTGGACCTGTGGGGTTTAGGTTTTAGTGAGTTTCTTAGATTGTTGCCAGTGGATCCTAACGAGGCTGCAGAAACAGGAGCTCTCACCTGAAACTGTCCCACATAACTTGTCCCCAGGGTCAGATTCATTCTGTGGAAGTTAATCAAAATGAATTTGTGGCACTTATCTTAATGCAGACCTTTTCACCTGTTTTTTTTTTCCTGCTTCTGAGAAAGTCGTGATTTAAAGAAAAACAAAAAACAAGCTCACTTGTTTAATGTAAGCGATGATGCCAGCTTCATTCCACTGAGGAACAGTCGGGCGCTGACGCTGGTGTCCTGGATAGACAAGATAAAGGGTTTGGGTTTTAATTAGTTCTCTGGAACTAATTAATGATCGATGCCTGTTGTGTAACCTACCAAATTTAAGATGAAGAGAGGGGTGAGTATGTTATTGGGCTGGATTGCATAAGCTGTCACGGTACCAGTCGCCTGAACTGTTGCACTGTTGGGTTCAAATGTCACCACAGGACTTTTATCCGTCTTCACCAGTAGTTTCATCATCAGGCCTGGGAATCTCTTGGAAATCTGAAAAAACAAACAGAATTAGTTGTCGGGCTTACATGAAAAGGTGAAGGCTGCGATGGAACGAGCGGGATTATTGTTCACCTCTGGGATGAAAGTTCCAAATGTTGTGGTGGTGAGTCGGATGGGGGAGGCTTTGGGAATCTGTTGGTACAGACCCAGGAAGGTTAGCATGAAGCAGGTTGATTGACAGGAGGGAGATTGAAGGATGAGCCTTGCCTGGTCATCGGTGATGTACATGCTGAGAGTTCCAGCTTTGTGGTACACAAATGCTGCAGAGTTGACGGTGAACGCAGACATGCCGATGTACAGCATGTTCTTGTTCTCAGGCGGCAGAGAAAAGGCTGGAGCAGAGAAAGGAGGTTCCTGATGCTGCCCAATGTTGTAAAACTGGCCCTGAGTAAAGAAAAAAAAAACAAAAAACTATGATGTTTCTCATTACCAAACTTTCCATTTTTCTGATTATTAGTTGCAAAGTTTTCTTTTACCTTCAACTTCAAATTGATGCTTGAAGTGGAAACGTCAGGTGAGGACACCATGGAGTATTCAATTTCTGCATACTTGTCGACATTAGCCAAAACTGCAGTACGGTAGGATTTCAGTCAGCTCTTCAGGTATAATCGAATATAAAAACATTTGACCAAAAGAGGATGTCTCACCGTTAAGTGTCTTCAAACGAGGATTCACATCAGAAATTGCGTTATTCACCAGAGGGCAGATCTGCAACAACAGAGCACAGAGAAATTCCAGTCCAGAGCCGCCACCACCAGATGTTACACTGCAATTCCAATTTAAAGAGGATGCTTCTGTTCCTATTAAACAATCTGCAGCAGACTAACAGAACAGGTAAGAAACTGTCATCACACACCTGTTTCTCCAGAGCACTCTCTAAAGCTCTATTAATGTACTTTGAGAAGAGATTGTAGAGCCAGCTGGAATCACAAAAAAGAACATAGTAATTAGGGGTGCGTTCAGTGTGCTAAGTATCACCTTTATAATGACTTCCATTGTCACATCAGGGTTTTCTAACCTTTTTCCACCATGGAATTTCACTTTGACGCTGCCCAAAGAGGCCGCACAGCTGGTGCTGCTGACTTCAGGACGGCCCGTGTTGTCACTCTTGATGGCGAGGCTTTCCGTGACAGTGAGTCCATTTACTTTCAGAGAAAAAGAGCCGCTGTTTCTACTGTTGAAACAGAGGAAGCATCGCTGCAGAAAGTACTTCATGAAATGGATTCAACTTCAGTATAAAAGAGAGAAATCATATTTACATCCTTCGGAGGTATTTGACCCTCCAGTTTCCACGCAGGTTTATGAAGGCCCCATTTATGGAGAGTTTAACTCCACTTCCAGGCACCAGTTGAATCGGAGCAATTGGCAGCCCAACATTCTCTATCTGTATACTAAAACATATGCATGTTTGTCAAGGAAAACACCAATTCAACAATTGAAACTTATTTCCTTTGAAATAGGTGCCTTACTTTGACAGGCTGTATTGGACTTTTCCAATTGGAGAAACTCTCTTTTTCCCTGAAAAATCCGGAAGTCGGATGCTCTTGAGTTTTTCCTGTATTGCGGCCATTCCCAGTTGTCTCCCTAGAAAAGGAAAAGTTTGATGACACATGGCTGCTGACCTGCAGGCAGGAAAAAGACATGGCCGCAGCTTTGCTCACCATATTCAATGCCTTTTTCGGTTAGTTTGACCTCAACTCCAGGGTTGACACTTAAGATCACAGGGATCAAAGTTCCCATCATCAGCCAACCACACAGAAACATGATGACTGTCTATCAAAAAGAAAGGAGGAGATCGGTGAGTTTGTATAACAGCAGTCATTTCCTTCATTCTAAGACAGTTTCACAGATATTAAAGTAAGTTAAAGCCGTATCTTGTCAAATCAAGTTCTACCAGTTTAATGTAAAGAACTAACACGTAAACAGAAAAAGTCTCAAATGGCAGGCAGCCATGGTGCAAATTTGTTTCAAATGAATGCAATTCCATTATCTGCAATGTGAATATGTGCAGCTGCTGCAGGAAACAGCTGCCACAGTAGACCTGAGTGAAAGAACTGACTGTGACTACTGGACACAAAACCTCATGACTACATGATTCAATTAGGCCCCATATAAAAGCCACGCGACCATTGTAAGTATTCCAGCTATTGTAAATATCTAAAGAATTAAAAATAAAATAAAAAAAAAAACTAAACTTTATTTCCACTTAAAAGTGATATATTACATGAAAACCACTTTGCTATGTGGTTCAAGATATAAATATTTTTTGTTATTGACGTCTGTAAAATACTCAGAGTGCTGTGATAAAACTGAGAACAAACTTAAGAAAAAAACTTAAAAAATCTTACCTGAAGCAACGGTTGTCAGTAGCAGGTTATTCTAGAGGGTCTACTTTGCTTCTCAGCACAGCAGAGTGGAGTAGAATGAAGGTTGAAGGCACCACACAGCCTCTAATATAGTTAGCAAACCAGGAAGTGAAGTCAGGGAGGTTTTTCCCAGCACAGAGCAGCAGTTGCTAAACTTGGGTTTTTTCGCACTTTTTTCACTGGCTCGAGTGTCCTGGAATGAAAACCCAACTGCCAGAAAAGCTTTTGACCTGGACTTTATTTGCACAATGGTTGTAAAATTAAAAATGACTACATATTTGTCTGAGCAGGTTTTATGATTTGAATTAGTACAATTGTAATATGTTCCCCTTTAACCGTTTAAGCATGCTTGCTCTTAATCTAATCATTGAATTATCTTTGATGTTTGTGTCATTTAACTGGCTGTTTTTAGTCGAGATTAGCACCTCCTTCGTCAAGTATTACGGTTTGTAAATACTTTTTGAAGTGTCTTTTAGTCCTAGTTTGAGGGATTTGCGATCATTTTTACTTGCTGATGTGTAGCTCAGGAGACTGTCAGGGCCATGGCTGTTGTCCTCTAACACTGAATTTTGTGGTAAAGACACAGGAGAGGTTTTCTTCTGTTGACTCTTCCATGAAGGTCATATTTATGCAGGTTTCACTTAACAGTTAAAGGTTGAACCACAGCAACGGAGCCTGCCAAATCATCCCAGAGGTCTTCTGCAGTCACAAGGGTCCTGGCTTGCTTGTAATCCTCACTGATCATTTTTCTGGTCTTCTAGACCTTTTCTTGACCTCCACCCTTCCATTTTTTCAAAATTACATTCTAAATTGAGCAACCGGGTACCTGAAATCTTTGCTACTGTCACATTTGCAGTCTTCTTCTTCTTTGTGGTCATCAGTTGCTTCCGTTTACAGAGTGATAGGCAACCACTTAAAGGGAACTCATGGCCACTGATTGCTCGGTCCAGATTAGAGGAGTATGAGTTTAAAATCTGCATTGTCTGGCTTTTCTGGATGAGGTTGTTACAGGCTGATTAGGCTCCGATACGGTGGTTGTTGTAGAGCTCAGTCTCCTTGGGTTCCCATTTCTCAAAGTGCTGCTTTTCCTTTGAAACTCTGAATTACAAAATGTACAAGAAAAAATAATTGAATTGAAAATTGTGTCTCTATGCCTTTTGTCGATCATTTGGCTCCTTTTCCTGTTGACATGAACAGAAATTCAGATCAGGGCCTCTCAAAGCTTTTTATGCCACTTTTATCCTGTCAGAGTCTCACATCAGGGACTCCTCATCAACTCTATGTTTTCTCATTAATATATTTAGTATTTCTCTTTTGTTTTTGTCAAATCATTAGGTTGGCTTTAAAGTGGCATCTATGGCAGCATCTTGTAAAAAATGTAATATTTATTCTTGCAAAGTATAGCGGTAACAGCTGTTTATTTGGGGCATATAAGCCTTTTTCTGGGTTAAAGTCCCAGAGCAGCTTTTCTCAGAGCTTCACAGGCAAAATCAAGTCTTAATTCTCAAACAGGCTTTTGAAGTTGTCAGGAGCAGAGAAAATATTTTCACTTGGTAGATGAGCTGCACATTCTGCGCACACACAGACACGCAGACACACACAGAAACACACACAGATACACACACACACACACACACACACACACACACACACACACACACACACACACACACACACACACACACACACACACACACACACACACACACACACACACAGAATTTCTCTCTCCTGTTTGCAGTATTTCCCTCTGGCGCAATATTTAGGGAAACACTGGGAAAAGTTGGAGTTGTGCAAGTTTTGTCCAGAGCAGATTCTTCCCTCTCTAAGCTGTTTTTATGTCCAAGTTACTCAAACTTTCATTTACTGTTCACGCTTGTGTTCCTGACTCCCTTTGCTGGCAGCACATTCCAGGAGTTTCCACAAGTATGATTTAGCACATGAGAGTTATGTCGCAATCAGTACATTGTCTGGGCAACATGAGTAACTAAAAGTGCTTAGATCATGTTTGTTGATCTTGTTTATGTGTTGGGGTCCATGTCCTGTGCATTTTTTGTGTGATCTACATACGTATTTCACCTCAGTGTGGGTAACATGGATGTGTCTGATTTCTGAATCATCCCATGTTGCCCTAAAGATGGACTTCTCTTCCTCCAGAGCTTTAAAACTTAAACCAAATAAGAACCAAAAACATCTGTAAAATATTTTTCTTTTTTACATCAACCCTCTCAGTTGTTGCTCCTGTCTCAACTTTATCTCAGAGTTTTTGAGCAGGCCAAACACCTTGGGCTCATAGCTCAAATGCTGACACACAAAACCCGTATAAGTAGTGTAACTGTCGTTGCATTCTGTGTCAACATTATTAATGTAACATATTTCTGTATGTGCTTTATTGTTTGGCTGTAAGTAGGAAAAGCCACCAGTCAATGTTATCCCTGTAAGGAAATGTTGACTAAATTCTGTAGTGTCTTGTATGGAAGCGTATTGCTCCCACTCCATATATATTTTTTAAAAAAATGGAACTTAAATGATCACTTTTATACAACATAATTATAACCTTTTTACAATATAACTATCACATTTTTACAATATAAATGTTCACTTTTTGCAATATAACAAACTATCACATTACAACGTAAAACGTTTTACATTCTTGCAATAAAAATTATCACGTTATAATGTGAAAATATATTTTTCTAACAATAAACAACATGTAATAACATGTTACTGATCTTTTTTTAATATATATAGAGTGGCAGCAATACGCTTCGTACTTTCGTACTCTTGGCATTTCAGTATATATTAGTAAATTTTATGGTTTATCCATATGTTATTTCTGTATTGTATCTCTGGTATAACATTTTCGATGTGAAATTAAAGGTTGACTTGGAGCTGACCTTTCTGCTGACACTCTTCCAGAATCATGCTTGAGAAAATCAAATGGTGCGACCATGCCCCCTTGAGGATCAAAGCAGTATAGCAGCTCCACTGCGTCAATTCTGACTGGTCTGAAAGCGATTAATCCGCCAACCTTTAGTTAAATTAGTTCAGTTTTTAGGCGTTTTTGTGCAATTAGGGTAATCCACGCCTGTGCCTTTAATAATTTTGATTATATCCAATTATTGACAACTGAAAAATAAACTTGCAATCCAAAAGAACAGCATATTTGCTGTTCAGCTCAAGCCTGAAACATTCTCTACACTCACAGGTCAGTGATCCGTCACAGGCTCGAGTTCTTTTCCATAAAGCCATAAAAGAGCTTCAGACTCCTGACAGGATTCCTCCCACCGATGTTGTAAACTCAACTATGCATCAGCCAACACAGAACTGCACTGAATATAAATCGGGCAACTCCAGGCTGCAAGCAGGCAGAAAAGATAGACTGGCACTGGGTGCCTGATTGATTTTTTTATTTTTCAAGCTTCACTGCCAGCTTTCCATTTTGATTTGAGTCATTTATCTACAAATATTAGAAGCAAAATGATCTTTGTAATTCACAAGGTGGCCACAAAGCTGCACACAAGATTGTGCTTTATTATGACACACTGTAAATTCATTTCAAATAATTTGTAATGAAATAAGTCTCAGCTCTCACAAGCCTACTTGATCTTTTATAAACCCCCAACGAGAATGTTAACGCTTGCATAATGACTTCTACGCTCTTTGAATTTGCATGTGTGAGGCAGTCAGGTATTGTTTTGGGAGCCTGCTGCTGCAGTCTGGACTGACCTGGATTGTTTTGGTGGAAAGAACAGAAGGGAGCCTCATGTCAATGGGTGAGTGTGCTGAGCATAAAAGGTGCAATGTGCCCCAGACAGAGGGGTTTTCTGTGCCCCCGTGCCATGCAGCTGTGGGGCCTGGGCACCCATCCATACCCTCTGCTCCAGTCCAGCCTCAATGGGCAAAACACTGTAAGCTATTTATGCAATGTCAGACTTTCTTTTCCTTATAAACCAGTAGTGGATGTTTTGATAGAGCTGCCCAGAGTTTGTAGAATTGAAATGTGTCAGCTTACCCATATTTCACTTCTTTTTCCAGGAGGACTCCAACACAGGTGGATGAAGCGGCACGAGTGTGAAATGTGTTTTTCTTTGCAGAAAAGGTAGTTTCATCTATTCCTCCTGTGTCGAGAACTTCAGTGATCCCTAAAAACTGTGGAAAGGGTTTCTGCAGAACCTAAAGTTTATCCTTAATAACTCACACAAAAGGCTGGGTTTAATCTTTTCTACTTGATTCTCTGCAGTGTAAATGAGGGAACTGTTAGGAAAATATGATGAAAACGATCATTAAAAACGATTGCCTCTTTGGTTGAAAGAATTATTGATGCTGTCGCTGTTGGCTTAAAGTCAAACAAAGGGTTGTACCACTGGTACCATTAAGCATATTGTTACCTACTTAGTTTGGACTGTTCTGGACAACGTGCTTCTTTTGCAGCTCAGAGGCAGATCTGCGGTCTGCAGTCATCAAACCTGTCCTACACACACTTGCATGTGTGAGCATGACTGGTGAGTCCATGACCCCGGATGTGGAAGCATTCAGATGCACTTTTGGTAATTCATGAAGGCGTAAGATGGACAGAATCACCATTTGAGACTATTCCACTTTTAATCTGGTTTCAGCCACCCCAGAAAAATCTGCACGTTGTCAGACAAAGTGGTTCAAAGGAAATGGTCGTGTCCTGGCCAACAGATAGCAGGGGTGGGGCCGACAATGCAGGGACAGGATGCTGCAGCGCTCCTCTGAGTCCGTTTTAGGAGGACTGCAAACCGCACTGGGACCATTTTATGATTTCACACCAGATGCTGTCAAAAAGAGAAGAAATTTAAAGGTGATGAGACTGTTTTGCATGAACAGATGGGCACGAGCTGAATGGTGGCAGCAAGAATGATTTATTTTTTTCCTCCCAGGTGCTGTTAACTGTACAGGTGTATTCCTGCCTGTCACTGACTCCAGCATCCCCCCCTGACACCAATCAGTTAAAGGGTATCAGAGGAAGGACGGACGGACAGACGGATGGACAATGATAAACACATGCCTGTAAGATCCAATCACATGCCTTTGTAGTGTAAGGCCAAAGAATGTAGAGCAGTGATGTGAACTTCTGCTGGAGGTGCTGACTCTGCTAATTTTTTTGGGCCAATCAGAGATGGATTCTGGGCTGGGAGCTCATTTCTTGAAACAGCATGCTGCAATAGCCACGCCTAATTTAGTGACTTTCGAATAGTTTAATGTACAGATGAGACAAACTAACAAACTAACTGCTGCTTTGTGGTCGTGATGGTGGGCCACCAGCATGTGTTCTCCTACCTCCCCCTCATTTAGAAAGAAGAAATTAATTAAAAAATTATCAAGTTCTGTTTTCATTAAAAAGCATCACTGCAAGCTACATGTCTCATAAAACATCCCGCCTCAAGGCTTCACATGGAATATTTTCTTGTCAGCTGATAGCTTTTTCTGGTAGAATTCTAAAGGCCTTTTTAAAGAATTACATCAATAAACTAATGACAACCTGAAGCTGTGCAGACACATTTGGATTAAGACACTGTGTAAATCCACCCAAATGCTGCTAACCCGAATTATAAAACATATAAAAACAACAGAAATAAAGTCATCTTGACAAACACAGTTAATGGATGGAGACTAACAATATTAATAGTTTTAAAAGACCATAAAATAGCCAGTGTAAATGAAGTCAGAGGCTCACATTAAACCTTAACACAGATGGGTGCACATTTTTGTTCACAACAGTAAAAGACTGTGCACGCTGCCTGTTGTGCTCATAAATTCCATCTTCTCTGTATGCGGAGGTGAGAGTGTGTGTTCTCAGCAGTGGACTAAGTGATGAAATCAAAGGAACTTAGCTTTCCTGACGACACCGCAAGAAATAATAGCAACTCCTCTGATGTGCTGCAAGGCCTTAAATATTTTACTGGAGCTGGAATCTAAAATGAAACATCTTCACTAACGAATCAGACATTTCAGTCCTTCATATTGTTGTGTCTGATTACAGACTTCTACACAAAATCTGCTGTAATGAGAAGTTCTGTCACCTTCCTGACATGTTTCTGCATGTTAATGAATATTTAAATGAATGCTGTTTTAGAGGCTTAGTATAACCATGAGGTACATCAGATATTTGAAGCATTCGGGTCAGTGTTAAAGGGATGAGTTCCATAGTTGCATAATTATGCTGTGAAGTGTAACTAAATAGAGAATGGATGGGTTTTTTCTTTCTTTTTAAAGATTAATTAACACACACACACACACACACACACACACACACACACACACACACACACACACACACACACACACACACACACACACACACACACACACACAACAAACAATGAGGCCTCATTGTGAGGCTAAGGAATTCCATTTCACCAACGGTTTTCCGTGTGTTTTCCATAATTTGGGACCTATTTTAAATTTTAGAAACACAAATGTTGTTCCTTTGTTGTTGTCTTGATGTGCTGACAGGTCGATTGAACATTTATGCACGTTCTTTCACGACCGGCCATGTAACAACACGTGCAGAAAGTATCGGCAATGGTCTTCGAAAAGCGAGGGGTTCTTGAAAACTCCGTCTTAATCCAAAGTGACCAATTCCACGGATGCCGCTGCTGTGGAAACACATTGCAGTCATGTTCTTGGCGTGTTTCCGCTTGTTTATTGCGATCAGAATGTTTGCTGACAGATAGACAGGCTGTTTTTGACAGGACGCCGCTCGTCTTACTGCTGTTACGCACGCTGCCTAAACATAACCTGTACGCGTGTGTGCACGCCTTCCTCCGTCCTGCCTCCCTGCATATGACAGTGTCCCTCCCTCTTTCTCTCTCTTTCTTCCCTCCTCCTCCTCCTCCTCCCCCCCTGTCATTAGGCTTTTCACCGGCACAACACCGACGCACTCCCTTAAACCGGGAATAAACACGGAGCCGTGGAAGAGCAGGAGCGATTTCCGCCGGTGCGCCCCATCCACGGTCCTTCCCTGGATGTCCGTCTGGAAGGAGGGTATGTTATAATGACAATGGATTCCGTTTTCAACCGGCTGTTGTCGTTTGGAGCTTTTGGCTGAATTTGTTGAATGTCCTTTCTCCACGGTCCAGAGCTCACCCTCGCGTCTTTTCGCACCTAATTCCATAATAACTGCGGTCCTTTGTCATGTCGCGTCTTAAATGGCTGCGCTGGAAAATGCTCCTGTCAAGCGTGCAGCTGTTTTAGTCAGCGTCATTTCATTACGCGCACGGACTTCAGCCGCTCGCTTCCTGCGCTGCTGAGAGAATGATTCAGCTGTGATGGTTCGTTCCCCCTGGACAGTCCCTGATGACCGCCAGCCTGCAAACCAGCATGCAGGTAGTCAGACCCTCTC
>BJFM01002933.1:29592-106053 GCA_016586285.1 Arothron firmamentum
CCCCCCCCCCCCCCCCCCCCCCCCACACCCCTTCTTGCTGACCTGGACAGACACTTCACACACACACACAACACAACCATGGCTATGGTCAGATTATTATTTTTTTTTTTTAAGTTGTAGTTGGCTCCATCAGCTGTTCTCTGCTGGGTGAACAGCTGATGAAGGCAACTACAAGCATCAGCCAAGCAGACCAACTGGAGCTGCAGTTGGCTTCTTCAATGTCATCCTGCAACGCTCCCATTCGCCAATTATGCAACAGCCGTTTTGACAGATGCTCGGCGTTGCCGCTGTGGCTCCGGCCTGCCTAGTTCATGGACACAAGCACATTTCACCACAGAAATGAAGCAGCTCTGCTTGCGTTTGTCTGCATGCTCAGGCAGGCCCACGTATAGAACCGGCTCCCCTTTGGCCAGTGACCTTTAATGGTTTTGTGACATTATAATATTAGTAATTTAAAACCGTGATCCACCACTGCACCCGTTGGCTGCACCTTCAGGGGTCTTTCTTGAAAGTTTGGAACTCTGTCTTCTGTTTGTGTTACATTAAAGTTGGCGGGTTATATCACCACAACATCTTCAATGCGTAGAACTTCTTACATGCCCTTTTTGTAGCGTGCTGTTTTTCGTGTGCAAGTATGTCCCAGCACTACTTGTTGAGACTGGCCCCCTGTAGCAATGCAGGTGGGCTTGTGACACCTCATCACACTCCTCCATCAGGCTGCAGACAGCTGACCTGCACCACCCCCACCGGTGACATTGAGTGCCCTCACACGCTTGAGGTGTCCGTCTCTCAAAGTACCTGATTGTGTTGGTGCAGACTGCATGCGCGCACTCTTGTGGCATAGTGTCACTGATTGTGCATGAGTTTAGATGCTGGAGGGTGCTGTTGGGATTTCAGAGCCCAGCATGCTGCCTGCCACCATTTGCAATTCAAATGAGCGCACATGAGGCATCCTGTAAGGCTGAAACAGCCCTCCTCTCCTCTGTGTCTCATTGGAGGCAATCATTCCAAGCACTTGCAAGGGAACTCAACCGTTTCTTATCGACCCCTGTTGGAATAACCTAGCAGCTAGAGCTTCCTTGGTATGATGTAAGAAAAATATCTTCAAGAAGACATTTAAATTGAATATTTCATACTATATGTACACTTATACGCAGTAGCTCTTTAAGCTCTAAAGTGACTCATTGTGTCTCTGTCACATCCTGCTTGAGGACCAAGAGTGACCAGCATCATAATTAAAAGCTTCATATGGTTTGTTCTGTGGAACTGACAAAACATTAGCTATTTGGTCATTAAGGCACTAAAGCACCAACTAATTGTACTGATGTCTTTGAAGTGACCTTTATTGTCTGAGAGGCCTTTTTTCCTTTCAGTGATCCAATTTGTAGCATGGTTAGCATGTCAGATGGTTTCTTGATCCGCTCATCCTGCTGGAATATAAACTTACAACCCTCCAAATTGGCTAATGTGTCCACAGTACAAATGTAACTTCAATTAGCCTCAGTCAACTTGTGCTGTTGCTTTTTTTGAACTGTATGTGGATAAAATCACCATGGCAGCTGAAGCTATCACAGTGGCTGGGCTTCATAATTGAATTAAGGCTCATCAGGTTGCTGCGTTATCTGCAGTCTTAGCTAAATTATATTACAGAGAAGACCTGGACATTATTTTGTTTTAATCATTTAATAGTGTGTCAGAGGGATTTCCAGCCATGCTGTCCAAACATTTGCAGTTGTCAAGTCTTTTTCCCTTCTTTTTCATTTCCCTTTTCCAAACAAGTTGAAACCCTGTTGCCGTCTCTTTGCGAGGCCTTTATTTCTGGCTTTGATTTTTACTCACAGAGCCGCAGCCGCGTTATTGCCTTCTTCTGATTGCATCATTCTGCCTGCACCTTGGGATGCGAGCGGGGAGACGCAGAATCTCTTTGATTCTCTTAGACAGTTTCATTTCACCGTACCATTTTCCTCCTTCAGTCACATCCCGCAGTTCTTCACAGTTGATGGGAAGCATCACTTTGTCCTTCTGAAGGAGAGGGAGGAAGATTTAACCTGAGAGCCAGTAGCTCCTCGTGCCTTAGCCTGATGATTACAATGAGTCAGCAGGTTCTGTACCCCCACCCCCCCTTGCTTTGAATACCTACACTCATCCCTCTTGTTCCCTCCTGAATGCAGCCTCTTTGAACCTTTCTGGAGAGAAATTCACCATGCTCTAGTCTAACTTTGAGCTGGTGCAATCACAACTCTAATGACGCACATTTTTGCCTCCATATTTCAGGGAGTTTTTCCATGGAAAAGGAATTGGAACAGCTGCCACTTCTTCTAGGCCTCTTTATTTAGTCTTAATCGATTTTATTCAGCTTATCTTGGTCTCTTTCTGTAACCCAAGGCGGCAACAATTGTTTTCTCCAGGCCATTTTATTCTCATTAATTGGATTTTTTGCATTGTTGAGGGATGCTAATTCCATTGTTGATCTGTGTTCCCTTTAAGATTAATTTTGTTTGGGTAATATCATATAAAGTTAGCGAACTGGAGACGTACAGTATAGCCTGAATGAAGTATAATCTCAGTGCAAACTCTTTAGAAATATTTATAAAAAGACCCAAAAAGAGGATTAATGGAGATTAGAGTGGCAAAAAAGGTGATAATTTGCAACAGTACCCTCATGTACTGAGGAAAACACAGACTTGGTTGGTGCATTTTCAGTTAAACGTGGCATATCTGATGTTCAATATTGAAGGTAAAACTGAAATTGGTTTTGCTTCTGAGGATGAGGGTCCTGTGATAGGTCTGTTGTGATTAAAATGGTTTATTACTATGACGTTTTAACCAAGATATGCAGCTCCTCTGAGGAAGGCCGCCACCTGACCTCTAAATCATATTTCACAGGTAATTAGACCTTGGTTGGTCTAGTCTGGAGTCACATTGTAGCTGCTTTTCTCTCACTGTTCTGTTTGCCTTCCTGCCTCAACTCCTCCACAAAGCACTGTCGCAAACAGACTACTCCCAGTTCCTATGGGCCCATCAGCTGGCTTCTAAACTGGTCAGACAGGTTGAAAGGCGACGGATTCAGGTACAGCCTCCGTCAGCACACACACACACATACACACACACACACACACACACATGCATGTTTACAGTTTCCAGATCAAATTGGGACCAGTGATGTGTTCCATACCTTGTTGCAGTGACTGGTGGAAACACACACACGCACACACACACACACACACACACACACACACACACACACACACACACACACACACACACACACACACACACACACACACACACACACTAGAGAGTCTGAAACAGTGAGATAGATCTGCTTCTCAATGTGAGGAATGTCTTTCTTCCTGCCTGTATCAGCTGCTTTGTTATTCCCCTTCAGAGCCTTGACCCTCTCTGTGCCAATAAATGGTCTCACATCTCATTAATAAGACTGCTGATTTATAATCAGATGCTCTAATATGCAGCCAGCCTCTCTAAAATCAAACATTAACATCTCTGCAGCAGTAGGAGGATCCTGTTGGGGAGGGTCGGTAGATAATTTTAAATTTAGAATACACAGAACATGACACTGTATAATGATCTAAATTAATCTCTCTCTTGTGTTTGTGGTGGTCCTCTCCAAGATGAAACTTCTGCATTTTTTGTCTTACTTTAGATGCAGTGGGTAACCCCCCCACTCCCTGTGTGAGATTTGTATTATTTTATGTTTAATCTGCAGTATTTTATGTTGCATGCGTTTTGGAGCTGATGTAGTTCTCGTTGGCTGACATGTGATGGGCTACTCTGGACATAGTCATTATTCATGCATTCTCTGTGATGCATCATTTTCCCCTCCCCTGTTGTTTTTTTTGTTGGCAGCAATGATTAGAGACTTTTCTATAATTCATATCATGATTGATGTCCCTCCGGTAGTTGTTTTCATGCTGGAATCTCACCTGATTGTTTTATGCCAAGAGCACCCAGAGCTGCCAAACACTGCGGTCCACAGATTAAGATGCTAAGTGTAGCTTTGAGTTGCCTTTTAGCAGAAAAACCTTCTCAAGCTTCGGTAGCAATGCTTGGCAGATGACTGACTGTGTGCAGAAGTTTATGAGACAACTCTGAAATGCTCTTTAGACGGACTGACATGGTTTGTCGCTAAGCGCCTGTTGCCATCTACACTTAAACAAATAGCATCGAGCTCCTTGTTCTGCATCTTTATACTCTCTGCCACAAACGGCAATAACACAGAGCGCTCCTGTAGTTTCCATTCAGACCCGGCACTGATCCTAATAAGGAGATGAATGGCTCCTAACAAACAGCTGTGAAACTGCACTGGATGTGTGCCCCCGCTCCCTCCGAGACTGAGCACATCCCAGGAACTCATGTCCTACATGTTTTTGGTTTCAAATTTTTTTTTTTTAATAAAAACATTAACGTCTTATTAAACATTTTACATATTCATATTAGTATAATCAGCAGTGCTATTGATTTACAAAGATAATCAGGGGAAATGCACTGCTGTCAGTCATCATGCTTCAGAAAACTTCCCCGAGAACCAAAATAATTTCTAAGCAATTCAATAAAATATATTGAAGTGATTTTCCTTGGTCCCCTAAATTTAAAAAGAAGGAAAAAACAGCTTAAAGGATGTTCGGAATAAGAAAATGACGCCTTAAGTGCGTACGCTGTCTTCACTCTAACACTTCTTGTGCAGGGAGTGGGATGCTCTCCACACTGAAGTGTTTGCATTTGTTGCGTAACAGATGGAAAAATGTGGGAGGGAAACGGCGCTGTCACAACATCACTGGGATTATGCAGAATATGTCTGTTCTTCCTGGTGGCAAGCTGTATTCCTTTTTACAACACCTCTGCCTCCATTTCCTACAGAGGGAGATATCGTTGAGCTGTTTCTGTCCAAAAATAAAGAAAACAATTGCAAAAGAAAAGAAACTGTACTTTTGACAAAACTCTTATTTTGGCCTCTAACTTTTTGTGAGATACACTAATTATTTAGGAAAATCAAGGGTGAAGGAGATTATTTAACATTCTGAGACATGAACACTTAATCCTTAAAAACTAATTTGTTTTTTTTCTGGATGATGTTTTCGGTTACACAGAAAATTAAATTGCTCAAGCGTAGTAATGGTTGCTATAGACGGGACTATTGGACCAGCGCCTTTCTGACGGTTTCTTCTGCCAACTGGTGACAAACAGTCATTTGTTCTTTTTCAGTTTCAGAGCAAACAGTAACTAAAATGGTGTGACATTTGATTTCTGTGGTGGCCGATGGACTGTGGAGTGGCAGAGTGAGCACAGCAGGCGTCCTTCCTCACTGGCTCCTTCACGTGAATCATTCATTCACTGCTGGTTGTTACAGCGTGTAGAATTCATGATCATTTGTCTTTTAGACCTTTCATATTTGATTGTTTTTTGTTGAATATTCCTTTTCAACAGTCCTTGATCACTGCGGGTTTGTTGCATTTGCCTGAATATTTAATGTGAGGAGATAGAAAGGACGTGTTTCTGTACATGATTAATGAGAGAAGTGGGGCCACTCTTTTAGCACTGATATGCTCTGTTTATTTGTTCACTGCACAATTAAGGATGTAGCTATCTTGCGCTGCTTTAGAGTCAGCCTAAAATTTTCTGAAACTAAATGTTTTTTGTGCAGACAAATAACACACTATTGCTGTGTTTTATACTGTTAAATTAATAATGTGAAATTAATTATCACAATTTCCTTCCCAGCATAAATTAAATTGTAACATCCACTATTATTCATTTGGCAAGATAAATGTGTAGTCATGTTTTTATTTACACAGCACTGTTTAAAAGCCAGGATTCCACAGTGCTTGTCAGACTGTAAAAACAGCCAAATTAAATGAATCCAAGTGCAACATGGCTTTAAAAAAGAGGTTTATGAAGAGATTTTTAAAGAATTCACCGACTAAATCAGCCTTATCTTCTCAGGCAGGTTGTAAAGTTGAGGGGCCCTGACTGCTAAAGGCTGGTTACCTGTGGTCCTCGACCTCCGCACCAGTTTAACAACTGCAGCCAGTGGAGAAGGCCAGCTGGACAGAGTGGAGGTGCAGCGTGGATGACTTTCTCCAGGTAAGACTGTGACAGCATTTATTTAAGTCTGGATCTTGCTCTGAGGTGATACAACAAAGTTGATTTTTTTTTTTTTTTTTTTTTTTGAATGATGGTCAAAGTAGAGGTTTGAGGCTTCTCACTTTATTGGTTCTACACAGTCATTTACAAATCTCCTTTTCTGGGATGACAGACGCGCTAAATTTATTATTCAGTCGGTGTGAAAGGGAAGATAAATTCGCATTTTTGTCTCAAAGTGTAACCAAATAAACTTTTCCCCAGTTGTAAATAACTTCATGCCAGACTCCTGAATCCACTGATGCTGGAAGCAGCTTGATCCTGCAGAGGTCAGCTCAACATCTGCAGATTATTCATTATACTTTAAACTGACTGTGGAGGAGGCAAAAATGAGACAGCCAAAGAGAGAAAAAAATTGTTTTGAAATTTGTTTTACAAAATATAGTTTTTACATTCATTCCTGAGAGGAACTCTACAGATTCCTACTGAAAAATGATAATAAAAAAAAAGAAAATATTGCATTTATTTATGACTGTAAACATGAAACTAGAGCTATCAGATCCTTAAATTCAAACCAGGTTCTCTTGACCTCCAATTCTGCTCAAACCCTTTATGAAACGACATGAAAATTAACTCATTAAACATGACAAGGTCATTGTTAAATAACTCGCTTATCAAATCCTCCAGGAAAATGCCGTATATCTTTGATTTTGCGACACATCACTTCAGGAACACGCACTCACCAGCCATCAGTCTTCATGTAGGTAGTTTTTGGTCTCTCCTCTCACCCACTGCAGCTTTTCCTTCTCCTGCCCTCTCCATACTGCTGTACTTTGAGCATCCATCCCCCCCTGCATTGATATAATGAGAGTGACGTGGCCAGACTTGTGGGGAACATTGATTAAAGAGAGTGACAGATTATTAGCCGTCTCCGTTGTAAACACAGGTGGACAGACTTTAAGTAAAAGTGAAGATCAATGTCAGATGGAGAGTCAGACAGTTTTTAATGGCGCATCAATCACAGGTGGCTACCAGTGCTTTATATCTCACACTTGCTGACAGAATCTTAATTTAACCTTCTCAAATTTCATTGCAAACATCTGAGGCATGCAGCCCTCTTAAACTGCAAAAAACTGTCAATCTGTCAATGTTCTGTATTGCCCCTCATTTCTAATGTCCTAGCAGCATAGCAAGAAAAGTGAACTCAACCATCCTTTACATAAGTCCATCTCTTCCCCTAATGCAGAGATCCGCTTTCCAGTACCAGATGATGAAGTCTGGAGCAACAGCAGTGTCGGGAGTATTTTGGCATAACCCAACATATGAGTGACTTTTGGAGTGGGAGGAAAATTAAACGGCTAGAGCAGAGGTGGGCAAACTAAGGCCCGGAGGCCACATGTGGCCTGATGAACTATTTAATCCGGCCCGCAGAGCCTTCACAATGATTTCTCCTAAATTAAGATGGTTGCCAGCTTGATAGGTTAGAAAAAGGTTCAGACCCCCCCCTCACCTAGCATGCTAACATGTCCTCTCAAGAAGGTGGGGCCAAACATCATTTGGAGCTTCATCATTCATCTCTAGTTGGACCAATTTACTGGCTCTTCAAAATATTTTCTCAGTCAATTGTCCATCAAGCAGGATTTTTAGTTAATGTCTGATCCTCATTTGGAGGGGGGTTAGTTTTCCTCCTGGCCGGCCTGTTCATTAAGATCTAAAACCCAAAGTGGCCCTTCAGGCAAAATAATTGCCCACACCTAGGCTAGAGGAACCCCACACAGGCATCTCACCCAGCCCCAAACAGGAATATGGCCGACTTTCTAATCTGAGGGCGTTTCTGCAGCTGCTAAAAACATACTGCCAAATAACAGTTGTCAGTGAGTCCAAGGTTGACAATGTTCATGCAAGAATGGTGTAAAAAAAAATAGAGCACCAGCACACATAACAAATCTGTTTTTCTGTGGCTGTAAAAGATGTAAAGTCTAATTTAACTGATGGAATATCGGAGTTTCAGGGCAGCAGTCAAAATGCAGCACAGCTCAAATGCATCCCATCATATCGACTGAATCAGACATTCAAACTGAAAATGTAAAAGTCAGAACATTTACATCAGCACTGTCTCACTCCTCTCTGTTAACCTGCGAGCTGCTGAAAATGTTCTGCAGGTTTCCGGCTACAGTCGTTTAACATTATGGGGCAATGTGAAAAAGCTCTCTTTCCATTGTTGGATATTCATAGATTTTATTGTGGTATACCTGGATGCAGTGCAAGGCTTTGAGGTGAGAGGTCTTTTAGATGAAAACAGCTTGCTGCTGCAGCTCGGAGGCGGTGTGATAAAGAAGGACTAAACGAGAAAAATGTGTGTCACAGCTTGCAGTTTAGGTTAGGCCACAGGTCGTCCTAAGTGAAGAATAAACAAGATTAGTGTTTATCATAGGTTTTCCTGGCAGTTGATGTTTGTGTGTGGGTTTCCACTAGCATTCAGCCCCATCCAAAGACAAAAGCTGACAGGACAGATCGGTGTTTAGCCCCAGTGTGTTGGGCCAGCACATTCAGCTTCTTATTTCAAGGCGGCAGGCTGCCAGTCATCCCGTGAAAAGAAGACAGAGAGGGGCTGAAAGGTGCTGTTGTTTTGGATTTTTTGCATTTGCTGCTGTGCAGTGTGCCCCAGTTGATACAGTGATGAGGGAACTGAAGGCAGTAAATGTGTGTTTGAGTTCATGCGAGACAGCATTTGAGGGCTTCGTAAACCTCCTAACTAAAGTAAAAAAAGAAAATAAAAGAAGAGATTCGTTAAATTAGTCATATAGAATTGCTGAATGTGTGGACCACAACAGCAGAACTCCCTCCTTTCTTACCAGCACTTTTACCCCTCATTTCTTATTCCAGAAAGTGAGAAACACATCAGAATTTAAATTGAATGCAAGAGTTTTTACCAACCTGGCAGCCTCACGCTTCCTTTTCAGTAATGACTTTTAAATTATTTAGCATTAGGAAATGATTCACCATTAGTTTATGCCTTTAAGACATTAAGCATTTATAGCATGAAGGCTGCAGGGACTCGTCAATATAATCTACATAGCTGATTACAGAAATCATTCAGGTTCCATATTGCAAGGTGCGAAACATTCAAGCTTAGCATTCAGCAGTCAGCTCTGCCGATATAAAAGGCTTATCGTAGCAGTTATATTATCACAGCTGATGAAACACATCTTTGAGCCCATACATCCCCAATTTCTGTGCAATTGCACTTAAATAACTTTAATTGTTTTATTTATTTTCCAACTGAGCTCTTTGTATCATCTCAGAGTTGACAGTGACAGTCATTAAATTGTTGTGGTGCGCTCCTCTCACAGGCAGCACACTTGATATTTTCCACTGGACGAGAACTTTGAGTTGATCACATAAGATTGTTTTTAGCTTGTGTGATTAGGCCATTTTTTGGTTTTGTTTTTGCTTGTTTCTTTCTGCACTTAGAATTGTCACAGGACAGCTGATGACTACTTACGAAGACGGAGAAGAGAGTTTACTTTAAGATGAGGACTGCATTATTCAGCAGGCTGCACATGGGAATAAGGAGACAGATCATAACCGGCTAAGAAGCTGCTGATCTGAACATCCTCTGATATCTGCTAATAAACAGAAGAAAACATCAATAGGAATGCAGAACACCCTGAACTAAGGGGATTTAAACATCAGCCGAAGCTGCCTGTACTACACAGTCTTCTCATAGATAATTAAGAAGGTTCAGTCAGAAGAATTATGTGTGGCAGGCATGCCTCACCCTAGCATCCTGTCTGCAGTTATCCTTCCACTCAGGCTGTGGGTCAGCGCTTGATGAGGAAAGTTTGAGGGATTTTTCAAACTCTTGTGTTTTTTCGAAACAGTCCCAAGACACAGAGGACGACAGGACATTATTTATGTTCAGAAATGGATCTGTAATCGTCTCTGAGGTGAAACCAGTGCAGGGGATCAGCAGGAGGCAGAAGGCATGCTGCTGTGAGGCAGATTGACAACCTCCCTGTGATGCTGGAATATTTGTTTTGGTAGGTTTGCGCCAGAGGTTTGTGTGTTCATGTTCTTCCATCTCCTACAATAAGATCGTCATAGAAAAGCCCCAATATTTTCACTTATTTTCCTGCTCATAACAAAAAACAAATACAGAATATATATACTGGTGTGTGTGTGTGTGTGTGTGTGTGTGTGTGTGTGTGTGTGTATATATATATATATATATATATATATATATATATATATATATATATATATATATATACACTGTATATATATATATATCAGAGATTTTCATCATCTAAGCGCATTTGTGATAGATTTATTGGTGAAAGACCGTTCTAATGTTTACACAGTGTTACTTCAGGCCATGGCCTCCTGCTTTTGTGTTAAATCGGATGCGTAATTCATTGCTTCTCTCTAGGGTATGTGATTGTGCAGAGCCTGAATAGGTCAGTGATTACAGGGAAGAGCAAAGGATTCTCACATTGTTTATTGTGCTGCAGCAGCTCTGGGCATGTCCTTGGTGAAGGAAAGCATTGAGTGAATACACATAATGCAACAGTATTGGCCTGTTCATTTTTTTTAGTGAGCAGATTTCATTATTTTCACCTACAGAAGTGCAGTGTTTTGTGTGAAGCAGAACTGCATTAAGTCAGCTGCATTACATGGCATAGCTGTGTTGTCTGCTTTTTTCTTTATCAGTAAGCTAACATGAACCCTTTCCTGCATATTTTACTGTAAAGCTAAATTCAGCCAATGTTAAGACCCAACATGCCTGAAAACAAAGACACTTGTCTCTAGGAGCCAAAACGTTACTACACATAGGAACTGGTGAGGAGTGGATGGATGAATGAAGCGGTCTTTTAAAGCTTATGGGAAGTGGAGTAGATTAGCCTTAACTGAACTACAGGTGTGTGGATTTGGGAGTGGGAAATGAGAAAAGGTCCACCCCACCCAGCCTGAGAACAAGCAGACAACAGGAGAAAACCCTCTCATAAAATGAGTTTTCAAAATAAATAAATAAATAAATAAATTTTCTGATGTTTCGTCTGCAGCTCTGAATTTTGACATTTCACTAGTTTAGCAATTCAGCTAAAACCAAAGTGTTATTATCTGTTTTAAATACTTTTGGCACGCTCAGTGTAGTGTTTCTCTTTCACATAAATAAGAAACAACTCGATATTTAATAAAACGTGTTGTCTATTTTTTATCGAGACTTCACACTTCGGCTTTCTGGCCTTGATTAGAGCCTTTGTGAAGCCAGTAAAAGCATGAATGTGACCCCCCCTCTGAATATGAGAAAGCTGAATGCAAAACAGTCTGGGTGCAGCTTCATCTTTTTCTTCCTCTTATATATGCATGGAGGGAAAAAATAAAGCAGCCTTTAAAGCCAAAGTCATCTTCATTTAGATTTTCCTGCAGTGAGAGATAGAGAGATGCATGAAGCATGTCAGTATTGAGTGGTATTCTGATGCAGTGCTGGCTTGTTTTTCTCTTCAGAGGATGTGTTGAGAAAACCTCCGCAGCCCAGCCACTCTGTCCCCCCCAGCACCGGAAAATAATTAAATGACAATTTTGGTTATCAGTTAATTACTCACGGCTTTCATTCATTCAAACAAACATTGGCTCCTCTTCTGTTTCCCCAAACACGGGGATTTACAGCTTTTCTGTCTCTTTTGTAATTCATTTGACATTAAAGTCAATTTATCAAAAGCTAAACAGATTAGGAATTAAAAGTGAAAACAATACTTGCGCCCTCAAAGCTGGATTAGCAGTTGACCTGCGCAAAATAACGGCGAATGTGTGTCTCATTCTGATGAATATGCAGAAAGTAAAACAGCTCTGTTTCGTCTTCCGTGACCTGCGTGTTTGACTCAGCAGTTTTCGGTGTCACCTTGCGCTCAGGGCCTGTCGGGAGGTTGTGCCACAGATGTTGAACTGGGCTGCAGCTCGCCCGTTACCGACTCTCAGTGTTACTTTGTAATGTCAAGTGGGAAAAGATAGAGTCTTTGCACATACATGTTGTGGCTCTCTTTTTTGGAACGTATTCTTGTCTGCATGTTTTCTTTTACAACAAGGCATTGATCAAAATATGCTTGACTGCATACCATGCCAGCAAAATTTCTCTATTCGACCTTTTTCTAGATCTTCACTTTAGTTAAAACAAATACATTCCAGCAAGCATGTATGAGACTAAAGTATAAGTATCTTAACAGTAATAATAACTGCAACAATCATGTAAGCTAAGAAAAACCTCTTAACTGGACTCTGGTTACCTTGGTAAAAGCAAGAACTATGATATAATAAATCAAGAACAGAAAATACGACATTTGTTCTCCATCCAGTTGAAGTTCCTTGACGCTGAATAAGACTTTGTCCTTGCGTACCATAGCTGCATGGTTGGAGCTAAAGTTCTGATAGGGAGAATGAAAAATCTCCAAACACATGCAGGCTTGAATATAAACCCATACAGTGCCCTTTACCTTACGTAATTATCCCTCATGGGTTTATAGAGGACGCACTTCTGATAACATACGGCCTTGTAGTTCTGTGTACAGCCAGAAGTGCTGGACACTTCCTGGGAATGTAGGCGGACGGCTGGTAGCAACTCATTTAACTCATTAAAAAGATAACCTGAGGGATGGAATGAGACAGTACCGTGGATAGAGAGAGCTGGGAGGCGTAGATGTTGTTGACACAGCTGATCCCTCTCTGGTCTAAAAACAGCTCAGACACAAACTGCCTTAATACCTTTTGTGTGCATCTGTAGACTTTGATGAGTCAACATTCAAATCTTAAGGTTAATAAAGAGCAACTGTCCATTTTCCTCTATTAAATATTTGGATGATCTGCAAGCTGGTGTTACTTAATATCTATTTTGACTGTTTTCGGGTAGCTCCCAAGAAAGATGGCTGTCCATTTTAAAAAAATCCAACATAAACTTTAATCATTTAAAATATGCATTTAAATCATTTATACCCCTTTCTCTTATTTTTTAGAATTGCAGGTGGGACAGTGATCCTTCATCTATGCCAGTTTCGTTGACTGAACATGGCTGTTAATGCACCTTTAGATCTTTTTCAGTTCACTATTGTGAACTGGAATTAACAGTAGAATGCTCTGCTGACTTTTCAAAAGCCAGTTTCATCCTTTGCACACGATAATTACATGTCACTGTGATGACTGCCATTGCTATCAAGGGCCGCCTCTGCCGGGTTGCACCTGCTGAGATCTATGCAGCTTCCTCTGCGTGCTGTAATGAAGCTGTTAGCAGATAAGACTCTAACTGCTTATTATTCCAGACCAACTGGATCACAAATGACATCAGGGTAGAAGCAAAGAGTGAGGGCGGCTGCCTCAAAGCTGCCTGTTTAAAGACCTTGTTGCTTTATCTGCAATCAACATCACCTGCCACAGTCTCTGCTTGTAAAGCAGGACGGACTTTTTGTCCGCTTGCGTCTTTTCAAAGTTGCGAGGAGAAAGCTCTCAGTCTGATGAAGGAAAATGCTCAGATCACAGAGGCATTAATTAGTCCAATGGACGGGATTCTTCCTTTCAGAGATCGCATCTCCTGCGGAGCTGCAGCCTGCCACACAGAACGCCATATGGTGTGGCGTCATGCCACCTCCTCCCATGAGCACCAAGGAAGGAGCTTCAAATGGGCAGTGACACGGACCATTAGTGATGCTGCAGCCAGTATTGATTATTGCTTTAGGAGTGTGAGTGAAGTTCATATTTGGTGATGTGCTGTCGTTATTTTCTGCTCCTGTTGTCAGAATGTGTGCTGAACAGCTGAAGGATTGTGTGTTTGAATGGAGGTGCTCTGCGTCTTTAGCTTCAGCGTGGCAGCCTGACACATACCTGACTTTATGCCATCTATTAACAGCAGATGAGTGCCATGCTTGCTTGGTGCAGCATCACGTTGTGTTTAACTTGTACGTTTCAGAGTGTTTACATCAGCCGAATACAGTGCCCTTCAACCTAGCTTTACTGCTGTTAATATTGACAAAAAAGCTGAATGTGGTCTTTGTTCTCTGTTGTCAAAGGTGACATACCTGAGTCACCACCGCTTTCCAACTTTAGAAAAGTGTTCAAAGAATGAAGAGGGCCAGAACACCCACCGTTGTCCAGATTTATAACCTTAAATGTGACCTATAAAGGTGAAAGAAAATTGGAAAAATACCTTCAAGGTGACTGTAGTGCAAAGCAGTTGATTGGAAGCATTTTTTCCCCCCTCTGAGATAACTGAATTGTAGTGAAGAGCTTGCCATAGTGGTAAGCCAGATCTATATATTATACATATACTTGGTAGTTCTCTTTTAACTCTCTATTGCTGCACAAAGAAAAAAAAATCAATCCCAAAATATGAAATAGTTTTCTCTCATTGAGCCAACTGAAATAAGGCTGTTAAAGCAGTGGATTTTTTTTTTTTTTTAGAAGCCCTGTTTGTTGATGTGTTTTCACTGAAAAGGAAACTAATCTGAGTGTTGCATTAACCAGGCTATACTGTAGAAACAAAGCTCATATTGTGTCCGTGCTTACAACTGGGTCATGTGGCAAGACTTGCAATGTCCCAGCTGGAAGGGGTCGGTTTCACAACAGACTTTTATCTCGCTCTTTCTATTTACACTGGAGCAACGCAGATACTTATATCTAATGCAAGACTTTTTTTGGTTTTGATCATGGAAAATAACTCTGAGCTGTGGGTTAGGTGAAAGCCTTGGAGCTCATTTAAATTATACCCACAGTGGTTGTTTGCTTATTCAATCCAGTACAAGGCGACATGATGCATTATCATCCTAAAGTACAAAATGCATCAATTTCAAGTACAATAAATTAGACATAAATTATACACCAGACAATCATGCCCCATTTCTTCTGTAAAAAGGAGGATGGTTATGTATGTTTTCACAGTCTGCTTTCATGTAGATCACAAGGCAGTGTGATTTAAAATCCTGGAATAAAGAGAAAGGAAAAGAGGTGCAGAAATGTAATTGAGGTAAAAGCAAAAAAACCCAGAACAAACACACAAAAAAAAACTCCTCAGCTAAACAATGAAGACAGCAAATGTTCTCAAGCAAAGGGGAAAAAGAAAATGTGCTACATACAAGGATGTATGTTTTTGTCCTGGAAAATGAGCACAAAAGCTTGCATGTGCTTCAACTTGAGTGGGATTATGGTCATTATACCAGCTGCTTCTGAAATAGAGGAGAGGTATTCACTAGCTTCACTTGTGATGAGGTTTGTCGGGTGAAAAACCAACCAGCTTCTTGTCCCATCTGAACGCAGCGAGACGTTAATACACTGATAAGTTAGTTGCACGTTTTATGAAAAGCCGTTTTTAGAGTGCTGACACTCACCAAAAACTGCACCAACCGGTTTGTTGTTTTCGTCATTCAGTAGTGTACCAAAGCCAAACATCGGGCGCCGCTGCCCTTCCCAGGAAATAATTTTCCCACCCCTAGATTATAGTGGTGGAGAATCTAGTGAGGGGCGTGCAACCATTGTTCTAGTCTCTCATTAAATAGAGAACAGCGTGGATCCTGACAAGTCAATTGCATGCTGCTGTTTTTGACTGTGACAGCACGTTTTGACAGAAACTGATGAGGAACGTGACTAAAGTCTTCATTCCTTTGCACCATATTGCATTTATCTGATTAAAATGAGAAAAAAAAGCACACTCTGCTTTATTATTTATCGGACTTGAAGTGGTGCCACAACCTAATTATTTCAATATAAAGTTGGTCTTGAGAACAAAGTCTTCAAAACTATTTGAAGACTTTTTTTTTTTGAAGACACTGATAATTGGAGCCTGAACATTCACAAGAGACAAAAGAAAGTATTTGAAACAGACAATGGCATGAATGCGCTTTTGAGCCTCGGATCTGTGTGTCTCAATTATGAGTTCCGAGAGTTCAGCATAACTTTGACAACCCAACATGCTCAGTCTTGCTACCATGTGTTTCCCTGCCCTGAAGGTTCGGCATGATGACTGTACATCTGCCATGTGTTCCCACACCCATGGCCTCAATTTGTGCGTCCTGCTAACAACTGTTAGCATGCTTCTTTCTCTTGTGTAGCTTCTCTGGCTTTGCTCATTTGTCACAGTATCGTCTGTGAGAGGAGCTGACATTGGAAGTGTGAGGAGGGGGAAACGGGAACTTGCATAAATAGTTCCTGCGGTGCACAGCGTCTGGCAGCTTCGGGGAAAGGCTCAGCAGTGTGGAGACATCCCGCTTTGTGGAGTCTTCATTGCTCTCCATCGCAGCATGAGAAAGGTCAGCTTCCATTACATGTATTTTATAGAAGAGCAGCTTTGGAGCAGTTTGTAGTGACCCTGTCTCTGCTAATATGTAACATAAAGGGTTACATACCGCAGAGAGCCTTTAAGGAAGCCAGGGGCGGCTGGATTGGGTTCATTTATCTAGTCTTTAAGACAGGTGAGCGCATGGAAGGGAGCAGCAGTGAAGGACGTGTTTTTAATTTCGTACTGCCTCTGCAGGAATGTGAAGCTTGACTCGTAATTGATATGGCTGTATGTGACTTAAGTGTCATTCATACCCTTTGAGTTCTCATCTTTCAATGAGCATCAGCAGAGGTTTACAGGGATGGAGGGCGGCGAACCTGGCTCCATTGTTGTCTTAGTGTTGTTAGTGTAAAAAAGAAACGCAGCATCTTTTAAAATACAAAGCTTTGTAACAGGAGGCTTCCATCAGTGGATTCCACCTGTTTTACAGCCTCTGTGTGACAGATATTTGGGTGATAGTAGTGGCTGTAAACATTGTCCTTCAGCCTTCTGTCCTTTTCCCGGAGTGGTGCAGTGAACTGGGGCCAGGATTTCAGACAGACAGTTTTTTTCAGAATTTAGTTCTGTTAAAATGAAACTTAATGATATTGGTATCACAATCAATAAAACAATACATAAATCAATTACAAAATTTTTAATTTTGCTTGTCTTGATTGTGGAAATGCTTTTTGCCTGATTGCACTGAGTGTATAGTAACAGATGAATGTGATTATGAGTGCACAGCCTGAGCAGTCGTCCATTGAGGCCAGGGTTGTGCTCGGGTCTGGTAGTGATAACTGTGCACTGACTGTCAGAGCTCAGATTAGCAGCAGCAGCAGCAGCAGCGTCATCTTCCATTTCAATTCGTACTCCCTGTTTGCGGCTGCGTGAGGCTGTTTGACATTTCCTTTGATTCGTGACCTCACCTCATCTTTGTCATTTCTTATGTTTTAACCTCTTCATTCCTGCTCCCTCTATCTTCTCTCTCCTCATCAGTCGGCCTTGCTTCATCTCTCCTCCTTCACTTCTTTCTCTTTTACTCATTGAGGAGGAAAAACGGCGAGGAGGGGAAAACGGTACTCTATGCTGTTACCATAGCAACTGCATCAGATGAGCCAGTGGTGTTCAGCAGACATGCGTGCTTCCTCTCTTCCTCTGCTTCCACTTGCCACTCTTAGATTAAAGCCCACCTCTGACAAGAATAAAGAGATGCTGGAGAAACAAAGCTGACTCTTCTCTATTCATCAACTTTCAGATGATGCGACATCCTTTTCTTTGCGATGAATCTTTAGCACTGATGTCAGATATCAAACAGGATATTTTCAGAGACCTCTGTACAGACACAACAAAGGAATCCCACAGTGTATTCCTGCATGGGAGGACGCTCTCCTCTACGCTGGACCGACAACAGTTAGTAGGCGGTTCTGCTCGGGTCCAGAAAATGAATGCTTACGCAAGGCTCTTCTGCCTCACTCCATGATAATAGATCCGCTGATCTTATTATTGGCAATTAATCTACGGTAATTATCTGTCTTAAGAGGGGACCCCATTCACTGCAAATGAAGTTATGTATTCAGTTATAAATACTGCAGGTTGCTATAATAAAAGCTGAGTTTGGCTCTGTATTTCTTTTGTATTCTTCTCAGACTGGTGGCCTCACATAATTTGCTGTTTTGAACACGGTGTGGATTAGACAGGTACATATTCGCAGATGGCTGTGGATGAGTGCTTTGTGTCCTGCAGCCCAGATGGATGGGGTGTGTCAGCTTCTGTTTGACTTGGACACAATGGGGAAACCGCACACCTGGCGTGCAGCACGCACAGAATTGACGCTCATAATTTTCAGCCTGACTAATTCTAGCAGGGAAATGTGATAACAGGAAGAGACAGTGTTGCTGGCTGTTAGCTTTAGTCGCCAGCAAGAAAATTGCTTTTCACCACCAGTCGGAAAAATGTAGCAGCAATTGTGATGTGGGGAAAAAAATGAAATCAGCAACATGCCGTTTAATTTCTAATTGCGTCAGATAACCACTGGCAGAATATAAACCACTTCAAATTAGTCCCTAAGGTGGGCAATTCTCCTCTGTGAAATAGCTATCATTGTTTATCAGTGCACCACAGCGGTGACGTAACAGTGGAGGAGCAGGAGGAGGAGGAGGAGGCGCGCCTTCATTTATCTTTCATCATGTGCATGAGTCGTGAGCAGTTGTTTTAAACTGGTTCCTGCCTCAGTCAGCAGCCACGATCCCCCCACAAACCCCTGCGGCATTAGGTTGACGTGAGCTGCCGCTCGTGGGGCAGAGAGACCAGGGTCGCATAGACGGGATTACACAAACTGCAGCAGCATTGTCAGGGGAACTATAATGCACAGGCGCTATTTCTGTATGATGCGTGTAAAGATTTTACACATTTTGAGCGCGGTCTTCCTTTTAGAGGGGTCAAGAAAGAACATGTTTCAGGGTGATAAGCATGGACCAGGGGGGATTGTACCGAGTGCTGTTTTATAGAGCCACAGAGGGAAAAAGGCCTCATTTGTAATTCACTGCTTCTCCTTGACTTTGGAATTCATTGTAGGAGAGAATTGTAAAATCCAAAAAGTTCAAGTTATGCTCCCCCTGTGAACGTGCACCATACTTATGATGATGCCCTTTAACCTTCCAGAACATAGAGGTGAACGCACTCCTCAGCTGCAGTTGCTGTGATTGTTTTTCTTTTTTTATGGTATATTTCCTCCTACACATTTTTATCAAATGTCCTGCTTGCAAATGTGAAATAATCATTTCAGTGTGCATGCTGTGATACCATGTAAATCAGATAAATACACTGGGTTCCAAAGTACAACATAATGTCCTACTCTCCACTGGGGCTGCCCATGTACCCATATGCAATCGTGATATGGGACCTTGTAGTGTCTGAATAATTATGAAGAGTTTTTATTTTTTTCTTTTCTTAGGTTGGTGTTACTTCACTGAAGCAAAAGAAACTGAGTGGGAGGTGAAGACAACAAACCAGGAGTCCTCCCAGACTGCAGGGAGTGGCAACAGGTATGCAGGACTCCACTTCAGACAGCAGGATGGCGAAACAGGTGAGAGGAGCCACTACAGACACAGAGTTACAGTGAGTAGAGTTCAGGGGCTTTTGGTTAGGAAATTAAGAGCTGCGTATGAGGACTGAAAGTCAGCAAAATCTCACTTGTTCTACTTCTTTCCTTTATTGCATTATATGTTGTACAGCGAGAGATTTACTAATTAAAGATTTCGTGAATCCTTTACAGAAAGCTGAATTTCCCTGCTAACTTAGTCCCTTTATCTTAACAGTCTCAAACCGCGTTGCAACAACATTCCAGCAGCATTAACGTTCCATTGGGAGAACAGTGATGTTATAAATTCTGAAGTATAGAGGAGTCCCAACTGCATACAATTCATTCGTTTACACACATTATAGTAAATTGTATATTAAGAGCATTTTAGCTTATGTATGTACTTTGTTTAGGGCAATGTATTATTTGACTTCTTCCTTATGTGTTAAGGACCAGAATTCCAGGCATTTTGAGGAACACAGAGAAACAGACGATATGTCCGAGAAGATGTCCCCGAACAAAAACCTCAAATCTCCCCAGAAAGGCTCCAAGCGTCTAAAAACCACCCCCTTCAAAGTGACCCTGCTTGATGCTGCTGTGTTTGAAGGAGAAATTGAGGTACGTATGATGTAAAAGAAAAAAAAAAAAAAATTCATAGCTTTGAATTCTTTAGTTCCTATGTAGTTGTTTTCCTCTGTGGATTTTATGGTCTTGTAGAGAATTCATAAAGCAGCTAAAAGAACCAAAGAGAAAGCACCATGCTGAGAGGTACCACGAGGGAGAAGCAAAGCAAAATTATGCCCCGCTATGATGCTACTTCAGGAAAAATTCTGTGCACGGAGTTACAAAATGCACACAAATGTTCTGTTGTCAGTACTCCAGCAAAGCCAAACAACACTTCCTGTTTGGCCCAAAAGGGAAAATACATGACGCACAAGAAAAAAGAAAGGATACACATGAAATACACTTTATTCTTTTTAACTTCTGATGAAATGGGTCAACCATTCTTTTAATAGCAGCTCTCACAATAGAAGATGATTGGAGTTAAATGGTTCGCCTGCCAAGACAGAGAATTGTACAGCAATATGTACTTTATCTCACAATTCAATTTGAATCAATGACAACCTTTTTAGACCCACGGTACTTCCGTCTGCCTAAGATACACAATTAAATCTGCCAAGATAACACAATTAAATCTGTCTGGGTCAGGTGGAGGCAGCCGGTCTGTGTTTTCAATCATGGTTCAAGCTCTAAAACCGACAGTCAAATGACTTTCAGAGGTCTTACACAGTCTGATTGTCATCTGTGAAGAGGAAAAAGCTTTAATGTACAGAGGCAGATGGTGCTGCAGCTACAACATGGAAACCTTTTAAATGAACTCCCAAGAACTCGAAAAGTTCTGTAAAATATCTTAATAGAGTTTTTGGTTTGAAAGCACAAATCCTGATATGTGCTCTTGGCACCAGAAAGTCACAAATTGTCATTTTTGTCCAGTGAGATCCTGCCAACTTGATGATGTATTGAGCACATTTAACAACACAGGTGTGACTGCAGGGCAAATAGGAAATTATTGTTATCATATAACTCAGCCTTTAGGAAAATGATGCTCTCTTCCCCTTCCCTCCCACACAAGTGACGTGTTAAAACGGTGGGTATTGTGTGTGTATGTGTGTGTGTGTGTGTGTGTGCGAGAGAGAGAGAGAGAGAGAGAGAGAGAGAGAGAGAGAGAGAGAGAGAGAGAGAGAGAGAGAGAGAGAGAGAGAGAGAGAGAGGTCTATTATGAAAACCATGCCAGTTCACCCTCTCCCTGTGAAAATCAGAAACACCTGTAGGCCTTTAACATTAGAATAATTCATATATGGGTTGTGAGACGTTCCAAATATTTGCCCCTTTCAGTCATTTCCGGAGAAGAATATTTAAATTGGCAGCTTGTCATTCGGTTATTTTTTAATTGTAGCTTGGTGATGTTTTTGGACCTCTGGGTCATTCTCAGGCTGGCTGTTGCTTCCTGTCTGTAATTATTGCAATGGAACTTCATGTTTTCCACACCGACGCCTCTGGTGTGTTACCTGGGGGGGTAGGAATGACAACACTGCGACATGACAGGCCGGACTTGGGGAGCACTTATCCTGGGGGTGGTGATTCATGCATGCTGCTTAATTAAGTCTCCTGTCATGGATACAGAAATGAGCCACCCTGTGGTCTACATGCTGGAGAGCAGGCTCTCTGCTCTATTCCTCCTCCAACCAGACTTCCCTCTTACTCCCCAGCTTCTTTCTTCTCTCTTTTAGAAAGAACTTAATAATTCATGTTGGTCACTTCTCTTTTATATGGGAACTATTCTTTGCAGGATGTCTTTTTATTCAGGTGATAATGCTGAGATGACTATTCTCTTCCTGAATACGGAACAAATAGGCTGGATTGACTCACTCATGGCCCATTTAGCCTCCACGTGCGGAATCTGCAGATTCTCAGGCGTGAAGGTCCACTCGTGGCCATCCAGGCCTGCAAATTTATGGATGGTTGGAAGACGCTGAGTGATGATCAATTAACTTGTCAATACTATAAACCCAAACATAATTGACAGTACAGACCATTAGCTCTTTTACATTTTACATCTATTAGCGTTTTTACCATGCTTTAGCATCATTTATATTCAGAAATATATTATTTGTGTGCTCTGATTGTCACATCTTTTATGTATGTATTAAGAATGGTTCATTTGCTCTGTGAATAAAAACATTTAAATCCTCTAAATAACAAATCTAATATGCTTTAAGCTTTAAACATCTTGACTGCAAACCAGTCAGTACCAGCATTGTTGTTTGTATCAACCTGTCTGTCCACGCACATTCATGTTGTTGAATTTATAGGCACTAACGTGAACTGCAACACAGTTTTTCCTTTCGTGCGTTTCAATTGTGCAGAGATTTTGGAAATCTCACCCTCGCTGCAGAGGAGTGAATGGAAAACGGGGGGTCAAGCAGGTGTCTGTAAAATACCGAAATGTTTAAAAAGCAGCGTGAACAAACTAACATTTGGGAATATTCATGATTTCTAGTGGTGACTCTGTGCAGCTTCAGTGTTTTTTAATTGGGTAAAATATTTATTCTCTCTTCTCTCTCCCCCTTATCTCCCCACAGCAGCCGCCAGGGCTGTAATCAATGTAGAATTTATATTTTCCCAGTGTTTACGTTTCGCTGAATATCTGAAAAACATACCAGAGTTTTATCTTTAACAACACGAAGGAATCACGTCCTTTCACACACAGCATGTTAGAACTCCTGGATTTCAAAAACATCTGGAGAATGTCTGCATCAGAACTGTTGAACATATGAGAGCATGAATAAAATTGTTCAACAGCTACAGTAGATACTTACCACATTTGCACATATATATCTGCTCTCAGTAGGATTCATATAGTTTAGCTGCTGGACATCCTCACTCGATTTTAAAAGGTAGTTTACTTTTAGATTATCCAAAGATTTCATTTGCCATCAAACATTTCAGACAAGGATAATCACAGTGATGCTCCAGAATTTCGATTAGGATTGAACTAAATAACTGCCAGCCAGAGATAGGACATTGTTTTTGAGATTTTAGACTCACAAATGTTTTTTTGTTTTTTTAAATTTATTTATCCTTTAGTATTTTTAAGATTCTTTATTCTTTTATTCTGGCTTTTGCAGAAGCACTCTAAAGGACAGACCTTGATGGACATGGTGTGTGAGCATCTGAACCTGCTGGAGAAGGACTACTTTGGTCTGACTTTTGCTGACACAGACACACAGAAGGTCAGTGAGTCGTGTGGCACACTAACCCGTCGGGAGGCTGTGGCGCATAAACAAAATGCTCACAGGATAATCTGTATTCCCCTCAATGGCTGGCTGCGACGCCTCTGTCGGGATGGAATGTGCGTTAGTCAAGAATAAATGGAAAAAGAAGGGAAATTCATCAATTAAACACACATACATTGTAGAGATATGCCTCATTTACTCCTTACCAGATATGAAATGTAGTTGTCCAAGTGTTTCTCCAAGGCAGAGCAGCTCATGGTGCACAAATAGCCTCCTAATATTGGTGGTGTGTAAACTTAATCAAATATAAGTTTTCACTAGACAATTGTTATTAGATAAGATATAAAGCTGTTGTTTTATTTTGCGCATTCACAACTATGCAACATGGTATCAGCATATTTGTTGTATGTTTGTAGATTATATTAAGTGTCAGAACAACAGAGGTAACAGAGAATACTGTATATACTTTTACATAATATTATTTAATCCTTTTACAATTATTAACCTAGAATTAGCTTTTTTGAAAAATGATGCTTCTACACACTCCTCAGAGATGCTCTATTTAGATGGTGGTGGTAAAAGGAAATAGATCTGAATATTGAAAAATTCTTTTCAACATTTTCCCCTATGAATTTTAATTAAATTTTCCCTTTGATAAATATGTTGCAGCTCACACATCATTCAAAAGACATTCAAACCAAAACGCCTGAAATTGTGTTTCCCTGTGATTTCTGTTGACTTTTCAGGCTGTCTGTGTCTTTGTAACCCTAACTGACAGTGGAGTGATGGGCTCTAACGTGGAAGCTCTTTGTTGGTGCTCTGCGTTATATTATATTTTGATTGACACAAGCCTCCCTCAGGGCAGTTAGGAGGCAGGTTTCAGAGCTGCTGCCTTTTGACAAAGATGACAAGATGATGTCCATTTTAACTTCTGGATCACAGGCCCTGTTATCATCATCAGCCGGTGCTTACTTTTCACACATGTGGATGTCACTGATGCACGTGTTCTGACTGTCTCTGGACTGAGCGTTATCTCCATCTCGGCAGACACGATAGCTTAAAGTTAACATTTTTTTCCTGTCACTGAGTTTTGCGGAAGGCTCTAGCTGGGAATTAAATGAGAGGCTTATCACAGACAAGCCTGAATCTTCCAGATGGGGTCTTTGCTGATTGTTCCACATGGGAATTTGATGCCCTTTTCTCTGTCTCAGCTGGAGTGAAAGAAATAATCAAGGGTGAAGGTTACACATTATGGTTCTGCAGTACTGCATTCAAGACCTGCTTGCTCAGAAACGCTGTTGAAGTCATGTTGGCAGAATTTGATATGTCTACGTCTTTCATTACTTCCTTTTGAAATATGTTTTAAATAAATCATTTTGTGAGGATATTAAAAGTCACCCTTATGGTGCCCATTTTGATATTATTCTGTCAGTATTACCAGCAACAGTGTTAAGTTTTTTTCCCCTCCGGTAGAGCAAAGGTGATGCTGCAGAGTGAGCCTCGCTAGTGTAATTAATACACGTTGTCCTCGCTTAACACAGGTACAGTTAGGGGTTAAACAATACCTGCCTGATTAAATCCTGAAGGAGGATACGTAAAGGCACAATACAGACCACCGTAAGATGCTTGTTAGTGCTAACACTCAGCATTAATTAGCAGCTGTGTGTGGTACTCAGGCCAGTGGTGATCAGTATCTGCCCTCTGAATCAGGCAGCACAGAAAAGTGTTGCATGCAGCATCCGCCTGTTGTTGGTGTGCAACTGCATTTAATAAAAAATATGAAATACTACTTGTGACCAAGTCCAGTCACTGGACAGACTTCCAACCTTTTAAAATAGCAGTTATTTGTTTTATATGCAGCAGTTTGACCTACTGCTCCAGTTCGAGTACAACTTTAACAGTTCCAGCGTTTAGAAAATACGTTCTACACTGTTGATTGAAGCAGATGCTTTATAAATTGAAATGCAATTAAATTGCATTAAATTGGGTATTGCATGTGCGTCTTTGTCTTATTCCCAGGTTATAAGGAAGTCTATCATATCTTGGACACTGTACCGTAACTTATATAATAACTTAGATGAATCACCGATTTTTATGTGATTTTGCACATGACTCAAATCGTTTCCACGGTGCAGATCAGGAGTGACAATAATCAACAAATGCTTGTCAGAAATGCCGTTGCTGTTTGTAGGGTGCAGCACAGTGGGTGGGCATTATGGGTGCGGCAGTCTGAACAGTGGGTTGTATGAAGATGAGCCTGCCCTTCATTCCTCTGCCCATCGCCTGCTGTGTTGCACTGGCCTCTGAGCAGCTTAAGGCTTGTGTTACAACTGAAGCCATGTTTGCTGCAGGAAGCAGAAAAGGCTGCCCTTTTGATGAAGCTGTTTACAGCGGTGGACACCACTGGGATGTGATTAGATCAGAAACGTAGGTAACTGGCTGCCAGTAAATTTGCAACACAATGAAGAAGCAGATGGTTGAATTAAATCTGCTCTCTGAGCATGCAAAGGGCTCAGCAGGCACTAGCTCACTTTCTCTACGTAACCATATGGAAAAGCTTTCATTAGGAACACTGATGGCAATTAGAGCTAAATGTGACATGGAGATATGCATTAGCCATGTTTCCAGTCTGCCCAGTGTGATTTCTGCCTTCTGTCTTTTAGAACTGGTTGGACCCCTCCAAGGAGATAAAGAAACAGATGCGCAGTGAGTGACGTTTCCAAATCGAGATTTCAACTGTTGAAATATTTAATAATCATGTGAATAACTGTGCAGACGTATTTAATATTTTGCAAAACTTACGGTTGTGCTGTTTTGCCCAAAAAATGTATGTTTTATTTTTCTGCAGGCTCTCAGTGGCATTTTGCATTTGCTGTCAAATTTTACCCTCCGGACCCCTCCCAGCTCACTGAAGATATTACCAGGTATGTAACACCTTTACCACACACACACACACACACACACACACACACACACACACACACACACACACACACACACACACACACACGCTACTCTCTCTAGATGATTATTATTTCAAATTTCTTTAAAGGAACATTTGTGTAAACATGTCATTCCCCAAAAGTGCTCTGCTTGTTCTGGTTTTCTAAAGACATACTCGCACAAAAATATTGTAACAATTAGCATGGTATATTTGCAACATTGTCAAAGCAAACCCAAATCCCTCTCTATTTTGAGGATTAAACCCAGAGCGCAGCTAACTCCCATGGATTAACTGAGATAATACTTGTTGGAGCTTGCCTTGGATCAGACATGTCTGACTTTGCTTCCTCTATCTCTCCTTCCAGATACTACCTGTGTCTGCAGCTGCGGGATGACATACTGTCAGGACGCCTTCCCTGCTCCTTCGTCACGCACGCACTGCTGGGCTCCTACACCGTTCAAGCCGAGCTCGGGGATTACGACCACGAAGACCACGGCGCCGACTATGTCAGCGATTTCCGTTTCGCCCCCAATCAGACGCGCGAGTTAGAGGAGAGGGTGATGGAGCTTCATCGAAACTACAAGTACCAGACATTTGAATCTGTTTTCAATCTGTTTGTGAATCATTATTTTATCACACCTTTGTGTGTTATTATCAGTCAGTGGGCTTGCCTCTGTGGAGATACATTATACTTGATAAATGCCACCATATTTCAACACCATCTGTCTGTTTTTACCACGTTCTGATTTGGCATTTCTTTTTGGCACATGCGCTGCACGGGGGGGAACTGAGAAATGAATTATTGAATTGCTGTAACAATTGGACCCTCGCTGTCCAAAAATCATGGACTGATTGCTAACAGCCCTGCTGTGGTGGATAAGGGAAAGAAATTTTCTTCTGCCCACAGGGGGATGACTCCAGCAGAGGCTGAAATTAACTTTTTGGAGAATGCAAAGAAACTGTCCATGTATGGAGTTGACCTCCATCATGCTAAGGTCTGGCTGTGTTTCTTTCAAAGTACATGAACATGGTCTTCAAGTGTGCTCTTTAACGATTGATGCCAAATTGTCCTGCTGCAGGATTCAGAAGGGATCGAAATAATGCTGGGTGTCTGTGCCAATGGCCTTCTCATTTACCGGGACAGGCTCAGGATCAACCGCTTTGCCTGGCCGAAGATCCTCAAAATCTCATATAAGAGGAGCAACTTCTACATCAAGATAAGACCCGGGGAGGTCAGTTTTTCAAATTTTAAAGACAAGGGGTCTTACCAACTTCTGTTTAAAACATCTGTCTGTGTAGGTGAAGTCATCATCTCATTTTCTGCAAGAAGGTTCCCAAAAAATGTAACTCCAGCAGTAGCTAACATTCTCACTGTAACATGTAATTATTGACAGCGGCATTGGTCTGATAGTGGTCTCATTTTAATATGTCTAAATTTGTACATCTGCTTGGAAACAAAAAGCTACATGTTGTAGCTACAAAGCTACATTTCTTTGTTTTGCTGCACAGTTTGTTCTCCAGGCTGGGCCTCAGTATGTTAGGCTGTCCCAGTCAGGGTCGGTCAAGTGACACAAAGTGAGCCTGTGGTTGAGTCAAATAAAGAACCCCTTTAGCAGATCTCTGCAGCTGCAGCTGCAGCCAGATGGATAAAGAGTGTAAATATAGAGGCATAAAATAACTCCCCTCCCTCTTACTCCCAGTATCTAACTATTTACAGCATCCTTCTTCCCCTTTGATTTGTCTGTTTAATTTTAGTGAGCACCTGCCACAAATTCTGTATTTCCTCCTGTTTTTCTCATATTCTGTGCATCTCTATTTCCTCTCTCTCCCCCCTCCAGTACGAGCAGTTTGAAAGCACAATTGGTTTTAAGCTTTCTAACCACCGAGCTGCCAAGAGGCTCTGGAAAGTCTGCATTGAGCATCACACCTTTTTCCGGTAAGAATTGATCGGTTCTCATTGCAGGCAGCTTCTGTTCAGGGTCCATCATTGCACAAAAAACATCTCCTGGGATACGACTTCTTTTAGGCGCAGCCATGCTTTACTCATATATAGTTTTTTTTTTCATACAGTAGCATGCATAAAGCCTTACATGGTCCGGTCGGATGTGCTTTTTTTCTTTCCTTGGTCACGTTGGATGTACTTTTGTTGTATTGGAACACACCATTTCTAATCTCAGTACTTATCTGACGTATTTTCTGCCGAATGAAAAAGGGTATTGACTGAAAGCTGTTTTTACATTTACAGGCTGGTGTGTCCAGAGCCTCCTCCTAAGGGCTTCTTAGTGATGGGTTCAAAATTTCGATACAGTGGACGAACACAGGCCCAAACGAGACAGGCAAGCGCTCTTATAGACCGTCCTGCTCCGCTTTTTGAGCGGTCCACTAGCAAGAGATACCTGCTGTCCAGGAGCCTGGATGGAGGTGAGAGCCCGGGAATGTCCACGGTGTGTTGGTACGCTGAACTGGTTCCAAAAACCTGCATGCTGGAGTAGTTTTCACGTCTTTGGTGGCACAGCAACCATTGTTGTGACGTCTCACTTGGCTCATGCAAAATGAAATTGTTGTTCCCAGCAGAGTTCTCACGACCAGTATCGTCCATGTGCGAGAACCATGACGGTCTGTCCCACCGCAGCATCAGTGAGCAACGCCGCCTCCGCAGCCCCTCTGTGGATGAGCAAGAAACAGAACTGGAGCCCAGTCTGGAGCAAGATGAGGAGGAAAACGTGGATCACGGCCCAAAGACGGAGAACGACAGCTGCAACGATGGCAGCATCTCTCCCAGCAGGAAAAAAGAGATCATGGTAGTGAAGATTTTTTTTTTTACAACAAAATTGTGAAAAAAAAACTTCTTTCTAGAAATATGTGAAATCCAAAGTGTAATTAACAACTTGAAGAGATTTTCTTGAGTCAGTTTAGACTAATCCCGGAGGGTGTAACTCTGCTGACTTTACTGGATTTAACATGTAACTCGTCTCCTCTCTCTTTGGTTCAAGCTTATATGCTTATGCAGCAAAGCCTTCAGGCCGATTCACTGTTTTAACCCTTTGTTATTGCTGAAAAATGCCGTTTTTGCATGCTTGCTCTTTTTCTGTCTCTGTTTTTAACACGTTTTTTTCTTTTCCTCAACTTGCTGGCATTAAGGAGGAGGCTGGGTCACCAGCTGACAGTAAACAGGAGGTATTTTGGTGTTGGGTGATTTGTTCTCTGTCTATATAACTTCATCCATCCACTCTTTTTATTTTTTCAGCTGTAGCTGTGTAATCACTGCATTTTGTTGCATTTGCGTAACGTATCTAATGCAAACAAACTCTTTTCTGGAGGAAAAACTTCCATTTTGCCAGACAGCTTAAAATACCAAAAAGATTGTGTCATAATTAAGCAATGCTATAAAAAACGCTGATGATTAACTCAGGAGAGCAGAGTTAAATAGAAAGAATAGGGAACACATCATCACTTTGGTGCTTCTCTATAGTTGTGAGCGACAGGCTCCAGTCCTTTGTTCGGTCAGCTTGTTTACCCTCTCGCCACCCTGCCTTCTTCTGTCCTTTCTCTGCATGGAACTTTGATGCTGTAGTATTTATCTCTGAACTCTGTTGTGCTCACTCACTCTCCTGTCCTAACTCAGCTGTCTCAGTCGGAGCAGGAGACCACTCCTCGACACAAACAGGAGGTACTAAAATCGTCTGTGCTAATATTAGAACTGGACCCTCCTTCGATCTCTAGGTCATAAAACCGCGTGTCTTTCACCAATTTGAATGTACAGAAGTGTAAATAGGAACTTTTCATTTTTATTATAGTTAAATATTCAAATACAAATATATATTGTTTCAAAAGCATTACTTTTCCAAAACAAAAGAAATCTAACAGCCAAAAAGTGCTGTTCTGTGTCAATCTGTCAACCCCAGCTAGCTTTTCTTTTTTTAAGTTAAGTATAGATGGAAAATGCTCGTGCAAGTGAGATCTATTTTATTCTACTATGCGTAACCTTTTGTGCGGTGCAGTAATGGAGTTCCAATGCAGGTGAGTGGCGGAAGGGGGTTTAAATGGTTATATAACTGAAACGCCTTCGCACCGAGTTTTAAGAGTCTGAAGCTTTCCTGTTTACAGAAGGCTTTAAATTTCTTCTGTACGCAACAATAATAATGCACGTAATTCTCTTTGCGGCTTGTTTTTCTCCTCTAGTTTCTGGATAAATCAAAGGATGTCTTGCTGAAGCACCAGGCCAGCATCAACGAGCTGAAGAGAACCCTGAGGGAGCCCAGCAGCAAGCTGATGAACCGCGAGAAGCGTCTGTCAGCCACCTCTCCGACCGGCACACCGGAGAAGAAGGCTGTGAGTACGGGTGTAGGTTAGTGGGAGTCAGGGGATCTGTGGGCGTTACGGTCCACACTGGATAGTGAAATGTAGCCGTCAGTACTTGACATTCCAATGATAGTCCCTTCTGGCTGCTGTCATTTTGAATTCTGCTTTTTAGGAAAACTGGGCACGTTCTGTCCGGCTTGTTTTCTTCTGTTTCTTTGAGTCGTAATATAATTGTAGCCTGCAACCCTTCAACATTGAAAAATATGCATGAACATAATTAGTGAAGGGTGTTATTGTTGAATTTGCTCCCTACAAGCAGGTCAAACAGATAGTGTGTCGCCTCTGTAAAGATGGCAACTCTAAGTGGTGCTTAAGATGACAAGATCAAACATCTTGAGGAGATTAGGTTCAAAATTCTTTTTAAATTAACTCTAAGGCACTAAAGCAACTATTACCAATTATTATTTTTATTGCTTTACAATTAGTTTTCCTTTTTTTTTTTTTAAAGGTTGCAAGTGGTCTAATCTTTGATCACATTTTGGTGATTAGGGTTTTGAAAATAGAGTAGTGAGACTGAAGCGTTTAGATTGGATGATCCTAATTTTGTTAGAGCCTAAATTGTCTCACATCACATCTGCTCTCGGGGGTAACTAGATTAGAGATCACTCACAGAAAATCAATCATAATGTGATGGCAGATGAGAGATTGGGATGCCTGAATCCTCTTGACTCTTGAGAAAGGGATTCATCTGAACTCAAGTCTTTGATTAGGATGTGGAAAAAAAAAAACGTTTGCATTGCAAATATCTCCTGAATGTGGTATGCAGATGTGCTGGGGTCAGGCAGGAGGGATTGCAGAGATTGCAGGTTTTACTTTACAGACCAGCTTTTCTTGAATAAATCAGGCTTCCTCCTTCTCCTTCTCCATGTGCATTTCATAACTTGTGCTTCCAAAATTTTGAGTTTGAGCTTGAACAGCTACTCTCCTTTCCTGTCGAGCAGTCGGTGGGCCGAGCAGTAGGAAAGGACCCTGGCAACAGCCTGTCTGTTGAGGGTTTCATCCAGAAGACTCTGGTTACTTCACCTGAGGTTGCGTTAATTCACTGTCCTTTCATTAGGGAAATGCATGGTCTGTCATGTTGTTTTGTCATGAGTTTGATATAATAAGAATGATCATCATCAAAGTTTATTAACAGGAAGGCAAAAAGTACCTGCAAATAAACTGTGATTTTTTTTTCCATTATTAAATAAGGCTGTTTATTTATTCACGATACCAGGTATTATATCCTGTTTCATTTCATGAAACACCACCAAAAATCTTGCAGAATATGCCTAAATGTAAATGCATGTTATCAGTATTTCATTGTGTCATACGTGTTTGTGACTGAAATGCTTCAGAGAATTTGGTTATTTGCAGTAGCTGTTTCTGGCCTGTCTAATTGTGTTTAATCTATACCAACATGTAGGGCTCTGAGGAGTGGGTATTGGTTGAAAAACAAGAAAGTTATCAGAAGGACCATGACTGGAGGTCAGAAGAAAAGAACAAACTTTTCACATGTGACTCCCCTTGGGAGAAAAAGGAGTTGGAAAAAGAGAGGGAGATTGCCAAGATGATACATAAAGAGGTAACAGGACATGACAAGAAAGAAATGAAAAGCCATATTGATGAATTACCGTCAACAAAACTGTCCAGAGAGGCCGATGTATGCTCTGAGCCCGGGCTTGCCAACAAAAGTCGTTTTGTGATTCAATTAACTGAGAACGAAGACTTGTCTCAAGACAAATCCCAAAGTAAACCATGTAAAGCCGTAGATGCTGTGGCCCTGGGCTCACTCCAGATGAAGGGACAAACAGCTTCTAAACCAAGAAAAAAAAGGAGACCCCAGAGCTTGAACCTGGGGCTGCCCGCTGAGCTGAGCTACCAGAAAGGAGACAGTGATTCTGGAGAAGAAAATGAGAGCTCAGACTCCAGTCCAGATGAAAACGTAGCAACAGCAGGAAATCATTTTCAATCGTCCGGTATGGTGTTGATTAAAGATGAGCCCGGATCAGAAGAAAATCAGGCCTGCAGGATCCGTAAAGGCAGCAAACAGGAGGATTTATTATCAGGGGAAGGCAGGCATATCTCTGCTCAAGGAATGGAGCAGGTGAAGAGGAAAGAAAGCCACATGGAGTCAACAGATATCGATTTCGATTCAGTGAATGGACCCGAAAAAACCATCCATGATGGTTCATCGGCAGGTGTTAAAGGGGAGAGTGTCGTGAGAGTGAGAGGAAAGGGCCTTATTGACAACAAAGAGCTAGCCGAGGTCAAACTGCGACAGGTCAGGACACATGAGAGGAGGATCAGCAGTTCAGGGGGAGAGGATATGGAGGGTTTCATGGGAGACAGAGTTCAGAAGGCTTCCCTCCACCGGCTGTCAGGCAGCAGCTACCAGTCGGAAATCACCAGGATCGTCCCTCTCAAACCAGAGCGATCAAAGAGCGTGGCGTGTAAGGACGAAAAGGACAGGACAGGACCCGACGAGCCCGCACAGGCCTTCAGAAGAGAATACCGGTGGTCGGTTGGCTCCCCAGAGGGGCACTCGGACCTCAACTGGGCTGATGTCCCCATGTTCCACCCAGGGTTTGCAGCGGATGTGGAGGGCAACATCAAAGCCGAACTACAGGATGATAGCTATCAAAGCGGTAGAGGGTCTACAGAGAGTCAGTGGTTTAGTTCAAAGGGGTCGTGTCTTCCCAAAATGGCGCCCCCGGCTCCACCAGTAAAAACACAGAAGGCCCGGGAGTCTGGACTAATACTGCGGAACAGCCGAAATGCCGGCAGGGACCTGAGTCTGGAGGCTGCCAAGAAACGACACTCGGTAACTGCTCGGCTTCTGCTATTCAGTCATTGGAAAATAAAAGCATCGCATGAGCTTCAGACAAACTCGCGCACCATTTCCTTTTTTTCTCCTCTGTTTTCAGTCACTTGAAAACAGTCATCCATCATACCTGTTTGAATAGGCAGGACCATATTTTTGCTCCTCCTGTCGGCCAAAACTCATTTCAAAGTCTGGACATTTTTCCAGATGGCAAATCTGCACAGCTCATCCCTCAAAAACAGAAGACAAACATCAAAATGGCACATTCTGGTTGATTTGACTTCACCTTTTCGAATTTATGAGCCCCAAATTCTCTTTCGGCTCACAGTGGTCTCTGTGAGAAGATGAAAGCAAATGAAAGACCTTCGCGTTATCATGATTTGGATGTTTTCCGGATTTCTCCATGCCATTTTCACTCTGGAAGTACAAAACAAATAAACCGCAGAAAAGGTGACATGATGTTGCTTTTACATCTTTTATCCTGGAACAACAGCCAGGAATAAATGCCTCTTATAACTTATTTTTCCACCAGTAACAGAAACAGCAAAAATCTAACCCAAAATTCACAAATTGTCCTTTTCACCCGGCAGAATTATGGCAATCACAAATCAGAGGCATCGTTCTCACACCTGAACAGAAAGCAAACAGGTTCCTCCAACTGTGAAGCCTTTGCAGGCAGCGAGCAGTCAGACGCCACAGCTCAGTGTCTGACAGTCAGATTTGCTGCTGTCATTTCACCGTTGGTGCCATGAGGAGCTTTCACACTGTTTGGCAGCAGAATGAAAAGGAACTTGAAGTAAACAGATGCAACAGCTTTGATCATTCACCTCCTTTTCATCTGACTGGAGCTATTGCGTTGGAATAAATAGGTATTAGGAGAAGTGCTGCTTGAACTGGAGAGCGAGTGCAGAAAAAAATATTTACTTCTCCTCCTATTTGGATGGCTTCAATATTCAACTATTTTTTTTTTTGGTGGAGCTTTTACAGCCGTCACTGCATGACATTTGACATTTATTATTGGGCAATATTTGAATATTTCCCTGTTGAGATTCAAGGTCTGTAAGGTTGCAGCACTTTCTTAGTCGATCAGTAAACTGCTGCTATCCTGAAACATGTTCATTTTGCAACCTGCATGGATGTCTCTGGGCTTCTGTTGAGGATGTGGCCCCTAGCTCACCTCTTTCATACCTTCTGACCCATATAGTTGTCTGCGCTGCTACTATAGAATATTGCTGGATAGTTGGCCTGAATCTGTTTGGATCTTAGTGGATCTGTACAGTTTTGGTGGCCTTCCACTGGCTCTGAGGTCAATTCACATGCACCAAACTCCAAAAAATAGAGGCTTCTACTTGAGCTCTCTATGATTTGTCTTCTCTCGAGCGCTTATTTTCCAGCTCCAGTCAGGCTTTGCCTGTAGAACTTGTGTTTGTGTGGTGTTAACCTGCTTGTCACCTCAGCTTGTGCTAACCTACAGGTGCTCCCTGTTTCCTCTGCCTTCCCCTCCCTGCAGGAGCCAGTCTCTACTCCTGCCATTTATGAGGAGCCCTTTGCTGATTTGAAGGTTAATTTGTTGTATTTAAACTGATGATATTTTGCTTATCCCGTCCTCCCTAGTCTGCCTGAATTACAAGCATGATAACAAACTCTGACAGTTTCTCCTTGTATGTAAATATTATACATAATTTCACTGCCCACTTCATTTGTAATGATCCATCAGGGTGTGTGTGTGTGTGTGTGTGGGTTGAGCTGCTGCATTTATGTCTTCAGTAACAATGTATATGTTTCCAAAGTAACCAGCAGTTATTGTGTTGAATGTGTGATCTGGCCTCAGGGATCCACCAGCATTCCAACATTTTGACCCCTTTATTCAGATATTTCTCTCCTGAGCTTTTTCAGTTTGCGTGCCAGTTTAGACAAGTTTGAAAGTACTGAAACTGGCTCGGTTCAGGGCAGAGGTTGTCAGGCCTAGTCTGGATATACTGAAATGCTTTTAGGAGAATCAACTACAATAACAGACTGCCACCCACCGATGTGCCCTAGCCCCTTCATTTAGTCACCAGTATAATTCAATAACTATTCTCTATTCATGCCCCCTTTGAAGAACTCACTTTAAACATCCCATTCCATGGCATTTTCTACCTATATTATAAATTATATTATAAACCCAGAGTGGTGATTCAATATCTGTACCTGCCCCAGAAGGAACTTGGAGACAGGAGACCCCAGTCCAATATGACCTCAGAGGAGGAACTGGAGCGCGACACGCTGGCCTGCATGAGGGAAACTCACCTGGGCATTGAGCGAAAGTGTTCCAGCATGACTGTGAGCTCCACCTCCAGTTTGGAGGCGGAGGTGGATTTTACAGTCATCATGGACCTTCACTCTGGCGTGGAAGATGTCTCCAAAGGACCGTCAGAGCTGGGAGAGAGAGCGCGCCAGCCCGAGGTCGGCCGGGAGGACTTTGAGGAAACGTCGCGATTCTACTCGGCACGTTTAATGGGCTCCAGGGACAAGTCTCCTATAGATGGAGAAAAAGCTCCTGAGGAGGGAGTCCACCATGAGGTAGACGGAAGGATGTTTTCTTCCTCGTCTTCCATTGGATTCACCCTCCCTGGCTGGACTTGTTGCCATAACTACGTTGTCATGAAGCTGTTTCTTTTCTTTTGTTTTTTGTTTTTCCATTGTTCAGATTTTGTCACAATTTGGTTCTTTAATTCTGCCTGAACCCCTCATGTTTTTTTTTTTAAAGATTAATTCATGAGAATTTTATCCCTTTTATTTTCATCTGCTGTTTTAGTTCATTTATTTCTTTGCTGCTGCACAAAACTGTCCTTTTCAGTATTCCATCACACAGTTTTCCAGCATTAATGTTCTTAAAGTACACGTATCTCAGAAGATAGGCTCTTCAATGCTCCTACAGTCAAAAAATTGACTTTTTAATTGTTTGTGTGTCCCACAGCCTCCTGTGGCAAAGAAAGACCCTAGTGCTGTGACTGTGGCCCACATGCTGAAGAGGACAGACTCAAAGCCTGAGACACACACAAATGGATCGGAGATCCACTCCAATATCATGAACGTCTCCCTTCAGGTAAGAGAAAGAAAGAAAGAAAGAAAGAAAGAAAGAAAGAAAGAAAGAAAGAAAGAAAGAAAGACAGACAGACAGACAGACAGACAGAAAGAAAAGGCATTCATAGTGTTGAAATTATGTTAGTTATTCAGTGTGAACATCTTGTCAAATGGACTTTGTTGTCTTTGTTCACTCTGTGTCTTCTGATGCAGGATGACCAGAAATGGTTCCATTATTCAATATTTTAACAGCTTCCATTTAATAAATCATACACTTTAATCACTTCTGCTTTAATTGCATTTTAAATGAAATAACCACTATGACACAGTTGTAGTTTAAATTAAAAGTGTCCAAAAATATAATCTGTTAAGATCTGAAAATGTTCTTTATTAGAATATGGAAGATTTTCATGTTGTTTTAGAGATGTAAAGACATATTGCCCAGACAGTGACACCATATGAGCATCATGGGGAGATTAAAGTATTGACAGTATTTTTTAAAGGATGATGAAAAGGGATGTGACTCCTGCTGGCTGGCCCTCAAGTCCCTAATTAAGATGTAGCTGTTGATGAGCTCTTCAGCCATTCAGCTAATGCATTGGTTGAACTTATGCACTGATGTAGAAAGGAGGCCTTTGAAGTTCCAGGCTTCTGTTGAGTAGAATTTATTGTGTCCCCGTGACCCTGTGCACAGCAAATGGATGATTACGTCATTCAATAAGAGATCAATGAGTTCATTCAGCCAGCAGGGGGCGGTATTGAACACGACAGGAGTTTCACCTTTCAGCTAAATGCACGTCAATGCCCCAAAACATTTTTTTTACATTTTTAAATATTAATATAAACTTCATATGCTGTACACAAACTGTAATTATAAATGTGCACATTATTCTCTCAATAATAATAGTAAAAATATTTTTACACTAAATTTCAAAATTTATATTACATGTAATTTCAACTATGTGTAAATAACATCTTTATCATATTGGTGAGTTTTTATAGTTAAACAGTGTCAGAATTTATGTTTTGTGTGTTTTTGATATGCCAGCCGCAAATATTGTATGAACATAAATTAACTTCTATGTGTGTATCTAAAGTTTCTGTCCCTCTTTCAGAACTATGAAGTTGTCAGTACACGAGAGACTCCTGCAGCCCTGAAACAAAATGGCTCACCTGTAAGTATGTAAGGTAACTGCATGACACATGCATAAGCTAAATAAGGATCCAATTTACAAAAATCCTGGAAGAATGTTTCTACCGTGTACGTTGAACGTTAGATGGATAAGCTGTTGTGTGTATCAGGTGTGTCGTCCAATGTGTGTACGTGACCTCCCCTCTAATGAATGGGCTACAGGTCAAGGCTGGTATCCAGGAGAAGGACCCTGTCACATCCCCGCTGACCATCACCGCTGAGAATGTCACTTCAGCTACCACAACACAAGTTACCAAGGTAACACTTCAGATGATTATAGTTAAGTTATATTTGGTTTTACCTTGTTTTTTTTATTCTCACTTGACATATTAGTTGAAAGCAGCATGTGTCAATAACATCCTGCCTTGATTAAGGAGGCAATTAAAACAGTCTCTCCTCTTTCAGTGTCTTTATTGTTAGTAGAACAATAACATAGTCAGTCTTTGTCCTTTTTTTTAAAAAACTAAAACAAAACTAATTTCAAACATTTCCCTCTGCTAACAGTAAATTTGTACTCAGAATAATATGTTGTGAACAAAAACATCAGTGTTGGTGCAATTTTTTTTTTTTATTGCACTCACAATGGTGATGTTTTGGAGGGAATCGTTTTTGGATTTGTTATTTTTTTTATTTTTTATTTCTTAGACTGTGAAAGGAGGCTACTCGGAGACTCGAATTGAGAAAAGGATTATAATAACAGGGGATGATGACGTGGACCAACATCAGGTGAGAACTATGAAAATTACAAAAGGCGAGGAACGTTGTGTGAATTTTAACGCTTCATGTCCCCTGCAGGCTCTTGCTATGGCGATACAAGAGGCCAAGCAGCAGCACCCTGACATGTTGGTGACAAAAGCAGTGGTTATCAGGGAATCGGAGTCCCCGACTGAAGAGCTTCCACACAGAGCACAGGTAGGCTTGGCCTCAAACTGTTACACTTGCTTTCAAAAATTTGTCCGGTAGTTGGTGCATAAGCACAACAGAGCGTTGAAGGCTAAATGTGTCGGTGCAGTGATGACCTCTCTGTGTGATTGCAGTCGTGAGTGATCCTGGTGGCTCTTGAGTTTAGGGGAGAGAATCCTCCGTCTTTGTAACCCCGCAGTGCACCGTCAGCTGGACGGAAGGACTCTCTAGCCTCCCTCCTCGATTTAAAGGACTTGTTCCATGAAGCAGTAGCCACTTCTGTCCCTTTATTCAAACCAGCTGTCCTCCTACACAGGAAATCATTTTTTGGATAATTTACCTCAAGCTCTATTCAAGCGGAGTGGTGTGTGATGGAAAGGAAAGTTGGTCACATCAGTCACTATTTAATTTCACCTCTGTCAGAGGAAGCTTTTTTTTTTTGGAGTGATTCACTATATTTTTGCCTCACTTGGACCCCGAGGATCACTCGAATCCAAACATCGGCTCTGTGCGGCTGTCATGTCCGCAGTGGATAAACAGGACAGAAAATGAGATTTGCATGTGACGATAGCAGCGCTGAGATGAGGGCACTGGTGCCATGTGGTATTCTGGCTGTGACACCTCCAGTATAATCTACAGCTGTCTTAATAGCATTTTACATTTTTATCTATAGAGGGTCTAATTTATGTCCAGTGTTCGCTTGTTTATGAAGTATGTATAATATCAAACAATTATGATCTGCATGACTTAATTGCAAAATAGTTGAGGGAATGAAAAAAAAAAGTTGAGAATTTAAACAAGTATAATACTTTGACTGAGATGATGGGACAGAGCGCCTTAGGAGAAATCGTTGTGCCAGTGAATGTCGATACAGATGTGCAACACTTCAGCAAACAGCTGGAACTGTTATTTCTGTTTCAGCCTCCAACATATAAATGGTCCTTGTCCCATTGTCTCCGCTCAATGCTACCAGTGTCAGCTCACTCCTCTACAGCACTTAAAGGAATAATGTTTTGACACAGATGTTAGGTTTTAGGAATATTTTTAATTGTAATAAGGCTATATCTGAAATATTTCAGAAATGTGATATGTTTCATTTTTATTTGCTCTTCTTTTTTCTTCTCTTATAAAAGTTAAAGGTGTTTTTTTGGACATTTCAGCTGTGGTGCATGTACATAATTCCAATATATGCTCTTAAAATGTGATTTTCTGAAGATCTAACCTCAGATTTTTTTCCCCTTGATGTTAAGACCGTCATGCCATGACATAAATGTTTCAGCCACTTGGGGGCAGTGCAGGATGCGGTAAATCTTTTGCGCCGGGCCCCCCTCCAACACTGCTATTGACATGAATTTAGGGAACTACTTGAGCCTTTATCTGCAAGCTATCTAATGTAACAGATGGCTACTAAGAAAAACAAACAACACGGTTATAACACCCAAACGCTATAGTGTTTCAGAGACAGCTTAGTCTCTGAAAAAACTATTCATATTTTCCTGTGCACAACCTTTGACTATAAATTTTAATACTTAACTGAAAACTACTTAAGGAACAATCCTAAAAATAACTTTCCACTTAACTGTACTGACCATGTTGACATGTACTGCCTGAAATGTTCAAAATCATGATATTATCATTTATGTTTTGCATTGGGTGAACGTTTAACTTAAAGTATGTCAGATTGTAACGATATTTATAGAGTGGTGAATGTTTTTTTCTGCCCCCTCATCTCACCGACAAAGCTGAGACTCAAGAGTGAGACTTACATGACACAATACAATCCCCAACTGTCATGTACCACCAAACGTACTCTGGCTGACCTTTAATACCGTTACTATGCATCCACGATCATACACGGGGTTTCCTCAGATAGATCCTCCCCCCGCTAACTGTGCCGCCATCATTGATGTTAACTATATGCTTCAGACGGCTGAAGCAGTGAGGCGCACTGCTTGCACGATTTGCAATAAGCAATCATTCTTCTTATCCTGCGTGTCCTCTAAAAGGGAGAAAACTGTGAAAACTGTGCATACTGAAGCGTAAATAAGGCCTCTTACGCAGAGTTAGTGACATTTAAGAGCTTTTCCATGACTTTCATCAATTTTCCACAGCTTTGTCACCCTTGTCCTCTAATTCTTCAATCCTCTGGGTTGAATGTGTTGACCTGCTGTTAATGTCTGGGGGAAAAAAAACAACAACAACAAAAAAAACAATTTTGTGATTATTTGTGTAGCCTAATTATTATTTTCTGCTCATGACGCTCGACTGCTGTGAAGATGCTTGCAGTGACAGCACCACAGACACTTGGGAAGAATGACATGTCTCTGCTGTAATGGACACACTACTGATGGGGGAGAAATGACTGCAAGCATTAAAAGTGGAAGGTGGTGACCCCAAAGAAGATCTGTACTACTTTGTATTAGCCTGTATGCTGGGTAGAACCTGACCAGTGCACCAGTGTGTTGGGTTGAAGACAAATCACAATTCAGAGGACAGTGATACAGCACTAATGTCCCACGAACGGGTGCCTTAAGTTTGGAGTTGTGGTCATAGGAGCAGAAGTCACAGCTGAAAGTGCTGTAAAACCGCCATCATCAGGCAAATGTAGAGTCGACCTGAACCTTCAATCCAAGGTGAGGAGGAGCCGTCTGACGTGAAAGTGAATGACTGTCTTCTGAAGACTGTGATACTGGGAGGAAGAAGCCTTTTTGAATCCAAACTGATCAATGCCATCACTGGGCCCAGTAATGTAGAAAACCAGTTTCACAGATTCTAGATTATGTTCTGTGAGGAGTACCAAACAGCTCCACTGTTTAACTTCCATATTCATTTCCCCTCTTCCTTTTGCTCTACATTCCCTCTAGTGCTTGGTGGTGTATATTTGCTGTATTTGCATTCAAACTAAATGGGAAAACATACATGCATAAATAAATGTCTCTGTATGATTCAAATTCTGTTTCTGATTCTGAGTGAGGGGAGAGAGACTCTACCTATAATGAAGAGGTTACATGTGGTAAACTGTATGTATGTTCTTCAAATCCTGAAGTGTAATTGCAGACTGTTTTTGATAACTGTTATGGTAAGTAAAGGGAAAATGATCTACTTTGATTGTATTGTAATGTATCGCCCTCTCGTGGCCAAAGTTGGCACCGCGTACCGCGACTGAGTCCGGAACACTGAACAGGCATTTTCTGCAACAGTAATTTTACCCAATTTTGCCTGCAGATACTACAGGCAAAGATCAAAAGTCACAAAGATGCATAATGGCATCTGATGCTCCAAAGGACGTTTTTCAAGTCTGTTACCCTCATAATGATCTCAAACAGGAATTATTACCAGGCCTCCAAATGCTCATGGTTAATAAATTTGGATGTGCGGTTTTAATGAAAAAGAAGATTACCCAGCAACTCTAAACCTACTGAAGAGTCTCTGATGGATTGCTGTAAATTATCTGGCTTTGGATGTAACCCAAGGAATGAGATTTGTTACTGGCTCTGCTACATTTATCGTATCATTTAGGATTTCTCCAGATTTCCTCTGTTGTTGTGAATATGAGTGGACCTGTATGATTCAATTTAACTGTATTCTGAGAAAAAGCCATGCTCAGAGGGTTGAAAACTACAATATGCCAGATCTTCAGCCATGACATATATTGACGAATGGATCAGCAGAGCTTAACATTGTCCTATAAATCAATAAACTTTATTAACACAGTAGAAACAACAAACAATGACAGAGGAAACTGTCATGTAGAGTGAATATGGGCAGCAGATCCAGAGGAGTTGACTGAGACAGAAGAAGCATAGACACAGAGCTGACCATGGTTCAGAAATCATGGCGCACAAACTATACACAAACCTATCAGATGCTTTTGACCTTGCGTGTTCCTAAAGCCATTCAGGCTGTTTGCAGATAGAAGAGACAACAAAGTACAGTCATGCTGGGAAAACAGCTACAGTATGAAACAGATCTGTTACACATAAAAACCAAGTAAATTGTCTCTTTAGAAAGTATTTTTTTTTAAATATAAATGTTTTGAAGAATACAAAACAGTATATTACACATTTGATGCATGATTCTGACCCAGTAGCCTACGGTACACTTCCCTTTAACATAAAGACTACTCAACTGGATTACAAGCTACATACAGACTGCACCGTGCCTCTGTGGCACATCACTCCCATATGGTATCAGCAGACTATGGGAAAAGGAAAAGTTCAGCAGCATTGTCTTTCTTTAACAACACACACCTATAAAAACGCACCACAGACCCTCCTTAGAACTCTAAATGTTAAGCTGTGCACTGACCTCGGTAACCTTGCTTGCAAAAATGAGTGCCCCCCCCTCCAAATCCTGCCCACATCCAGTATATGTCAACACAGCAGCAGCACGTAAACATTACATCAGCTGCTCGATAGTTACATTTTTCAGTGTTTTCAATATACATATGACAAGTTTAAGGCTCTTAAAGGACCTGAGGATTTTGAACATATGATGAGGCACACAGAAGGCAAAGAATAGCTCTACACACAGGGCTAACCGAAAGTACCAGGAGCATGAGACGGCCACAGGGGTGGTCTGATGATCAGCACAGTTCAGCGACTGAATGAAGAGGACCCAGGGGAGTCTGAGAGGCTCAAAAACCCATCGGTTTCCATGGCTTCATGGGTTCCGTTGTCTTTTCGAGAGGCCTTGTCCCATCGCCAAATGACACCAAAAGCATGGCAACAGCCAGAATGCAAATGGTTATATTTATGTAATCATCCAGTCTCTCGATAATGGCCATCAAGCGCTTCTAAAAAGTAATGCACAGTTCTCCTATATGCATTAGATTAGTGAGTTCAGCGGACAGTGGTGAGAGGTTCAGCATTGGTCTGCTGAAAGAATTAGCAAATGTATATTGGACTAGAAAGATGCATCCTGCAAAATTAGTTTTCTGATTTAAACTGTTGCTGTTAGCCAAATAGCGGCTTGATTTAGTCATAGAAGTGTTTTACTTTGTAGACATTAAACTAGCTGTGGATTTTACCCCCTCATGGTCTAAGAGTAGAGTTATGCTGCAAAGCAAAGGCCAGCGTGGACAAGAGGAATGATTACACTTAAATACATGAGAGCTACATGAGACTTTAGCAATGATTTTTAGCCAGACTTTCACATCTCTGCCATACCACGTCCATAATTTGCCATTGGTATTGCCACCTAATGTAGCAGGATACCCCAAAGTTTCTGTTGCTTGTTCTGTGTAGTTTTAACCTCCAGGGAGAACACGTCACCTGGAGGTTACAGTAAAGTGTTCAGTGGTTGCTAATGAAAGGCTAACCTGTCTTTTGACAGATGACCAGGAAAGAATTATTTCATATTGCTGAACCTGACCTACGGAGGTGTGTTAGTTTTTGAAGAGTCGATAATTCATTTGTTTTATTTGCTCTACAAGAACGTTGGGAATTTTAGCTTTTTTTAGATAATGTCAAATCACATTTTTATTCTCAAACTAGAGAAGAAATTGGAATTATGTGCCATGCACTTTATTCTTCCAGGTCCAGGCTGGCTTGAAATTATAAAAAAAACAAACAAAAACAAAACTATAAAAGCTCAACATGTCATACAAAATGATGCATATAGGATATTTTCCTCTACTTTGTCTTATGAAAGCTGCTTTGGTAACAACATAGTCACAACATCTCCGTTACTTAGCCTGCAAGTTGCTGAAGGGCCTCAGTCATCTTGTTCTACTTCTTTCTCAGCATTTTCCTCTTTAAATCTAAATGAATGGATCTAGTTACACCAGAGTGGGCTGCATTTGTGTACCGCTGTAGAGCTGTCTGCGCGTCAGATGCAGTATCTGCTCAAAGCTGTTTGTCATAAAGATGTCCGCGCTGTGAAAGACAGTGCTATTGTACTGAGTGCTGATAAAGTGGAAACCTTGGATGCAGAGCCGACTGCGTTGGTGCCTGAAAAGATAGGAAAAATAGGCTGTTAGGACTTTGCTGCAAAAACAAACGTAATTAGTGTTCTAACCCGATTTAGTCATTTTAAAATGAGAACGTCTCACCATCCTTTGACTAAACCCTTAACAAATTTTTGTACAAATTCATATGTGTTTTATTATATCATTCAAGAGACATTAAATTTCTTCAATATAATTCACAAACTTCACTTCATATCAGAGGTGAGGAACTATGGAAACATTCAACTTTCATTCAACCATCCATGTTAGCCCAAACCTGCAAATCGTGAAAGATGGAAGTTTGTCTTTGATGCTCAGTTTCAGATAGCCTTTGACTTTCTGTTCATGGAATTTATTTTTTAGAGAGCCATGGCAACTATGACCAAAACCATTCATGCAGTGAGTCAGTGTCGAGAAATCAAATGCAATATGGATTTGTTAAAAAACAAAAACAAACAAACAAACAAAAAAAAGACACTGAACCACAAAGAAGCACTGCATGACTTCTATAATCCTCCAGAACCCTGGTTTACATGAATGTACCCAGTAATGTGGTCATTATGAAACTAAAAGAGTTGACCTGAGAATGTCAGGAGAGGACAGAAGAGGTTAGACCGCCCTCTGTTCTGTTGAATGTGATGATAGCTAATATGTTCTGGCAAGACAGCACCAGCAGGGGAGTAGATGATTCAGTCCAGCCACGAGGGAGGGAGGGAGGGAGGCACTAACTAGCTCTCCACTGACCTGGTATCCGTGGGATAGTGATCTGCTTGCTGCTGCTGCCGTCCCCCCCCTCTCCAAATGGCTTTATCTGGATGATATAATCCTCATCAGTGGGCAGAGCCAGCTCCACAGAGGTGGTGTTGGTTTCCATGACACTGGGATGACTGTGTCGATTCTTTTTGTAGAGGACCTGATGACAAAAGTAAATCCACGTGAGTGAGCCGGCACAACAGACGCAATTTTCTGATAACGCCGAGAGATCGGTTGCTTACTTTGTACCCGGTGACCTCGGACTCATTCTCTAGAGCTTTGACCCGCTCCCAGTTTAATATTATCTTGGAGTCTGATGTATTCCACATCACTTTAGTGGGTGGCTGACTGGGTGCTGAAAGAAGAAGAAGAAGCAGAAAAAAACCATTATTCACCTAAAATAAAGGATGACCTATGTGCTGATAACGAACAGGTTAATCAGATACTTGCGTGGCTTTTTGGTTGTGACATTGACAGTGTTGCTTGGAGGTCCTGTTCCAGCAGTGTTATACGCCCTCACTAAAATGTAATATGTGGTACTGCCTTTCACGCCGCGGATAACAGTAGATGTTTGATTTCCTACAGTCCTTTGCACACTGGCCATATCTTCTTTCTCTCTTCTACTCCAGTACCTCAGCTGAAAAGCAATGGGGCAGAAAGAGATAAAAAGTAGAGCTGCTTTAAAAGGGTTCTGTTACACCTAGACAAACAAGAAACGCAACCCAGAAACGGAAGGAGGTGAACGCAAATGAGTTGGGATTTGGTCTGGAAACAGGATTTAACATGCAGCCGCTGGCATCTTTGACGCATCACAAGTGTCAGTCGTGTCTCTAAAACATGATTCATGATATAAACGATAAGTCTGAAAATTAATAAGCAAAAAAGAAGACAAAAATACCAGAGATTTTTCAGAAAGCCACTGCCATCGTCTTCCACTGACAGCAGCTTTTCTTTGTCAGGACTGAAATAGATGGCACGCCTGACAACACAAATAACTTGTCCTTCCTCGCAGGAATGGTTTGCTCAGGCCCCGCTCCTCTGTTGACTTTGAGTGGTCAACGATTTATTCTGGCACTTCATGCAATCCGTAGAGGAAAATATTCCCTTTATTCACATCTTTTTGGATCTCAAAAATGAGCGGAAGTAAAACTACAAAAGCGTGTAGAGCACAGAGCCACCACGTGAAACTGCTTTGTTGTGTGGATTAGAACCTAAACACTCTATCCCTCAGAGCATTGCATCAGTACGCTAATCAGGGTGGTTACAGTACTTAGCTAAACAACAAGAGCAACACAGCTAAACCCACAAGCGTGGGGCTAGGCCACTTTGCATGCAGCAGGCTATTATCATATGCCCAAGGTGCATGAGCCTGCAACAGCAATCAATAATAGAAGAGAACAAGACTCAATCTCAGCGTGCACCGGGTGCTTGTGCGCCAACATACACAAAAATAAATAACAGGCTTTTATTTTAGAGTAACTCACCTCGTAACCCAGCACTCGTTTCTTACTGACACTCCAGGGCAGAGCTTTCCATGAAACTTCAATCTCAGATGCAGAGAGGCTTTTGGCACGGACTCTCGTAGGCGCTCGGCCGGGCTCTGCAGAAAATACGTCGACTGAACGATTTCTGAAGAAACATGGCTTTGTAAACCTGCTTTATAGCTATTCATTTAAGGGGGCAAGCCTCATGCATCATACATGGAGTAACACAAGCTAACACACACACACACACCTTCCTCAGCAGAGTAAATAGTGGTTACAGGTCCGAACGGTCCTTCCCCCTCGTTATTGTAGACCCCAACCTTCACATGGAAGGGCGAGAAAGGCTGGATGCTCTCATTTTTGAAGACATATCTGGAGGCTTCAGCCGAAGGTACAGCTGCCTGCATCCATCCTGTCGCTCCATGTGGCCGAAACGCCACAACATACCCAAATCCTGGTCCGTTCTGTAACTCCTCTGGAACCGGCTGAATGAAATGACCAAAAACTGGTCAACATTTATCAACTGTAATATACAACGGCCTGCTAAATTTGGCACAAGAATAGCAGAAAACAGTGCAAAACTAAGAATCTCAAATCTATTAAGCAAGAGTTTTAATTTAAGACTTTTTAAATACAGAAACTATGAAGTGTTGCTGGACAAATCCATTCCTGTGGAGTGTAGTTAGCATGTAATGTAGAAGGTTATTAACGCACGTCCACCACATACTCTAATAATAAGGTTCTGGGATTCCAAATTTTTCTCCCATAGTCCGCGCACATTAGACTGTAAATTACCCAGTGGAATAAATGGTCTGTGCCCAGTGATAGACTGGTGACCTGTCCAGGGTGTATTCTGCCTTGACTGCTGTGACGCGCTCCATCTCCATGACCGCAATTAAGTGGTGATGAGAAAATGGATGGATTTTAATTAGTTCTATTTTTAGTTCCGGCAGGTAACACACTAAACCTAAAAAGAGCGAGAGACCAAAAGACAGAAAGAAAGAAGGAAAGAAGGAAAAGAAAGAAGTTCAATTATCGTATTGAGGGCTCAAACCATTTTTCTCTCCCCAGGGTGACAGCAGCAGTTATTGCCTTTGTGTTCTTAAAAATGAAATGCCATACATTAAGTCATTCAGCTGTTAATCATGAAAGCGGAGCCCACATCCACACAAAATAATGATGCCTGGTTCTTTCCTGGTGAAGGAGTCCTGCTTCAGCTCGCTTACCTCCCATGTTATGACTAATTCGGAACGACTCCCACCACCTCCACTCACATTAGCTGGCGTGACCTTCGGAGCTGAAAGAAGAAGACGGATCAGCTGGGCCATGTTTACTTCACACATGTAGAAACGAGTTTGGCTTTGTTACACCCAAACTGAGGAGAGGCGTAACATTTAAGTCCCATTAATCTCTTGGGTATCAGCAAATGTCTCCAAATAAAGTTTGCATAAATAAAGTTTCTACATGATAAAAAAAGTATAGGAGAACCACTGTGTTTAATTAATTTTTATCGAGCAAATTTAAATCCTTTTTGTTTTATTGGGATTTAGGGTTTTCATGCCTCTACTCATATTCTTTTCACAACATTATGCCAGTGATACCAGTGCTTCTGATGGGCGGGAGGACACTTTCTTCTGCTCAGAAATACGTACAGGTTCCTTTTGTCCTGGCCTGCTTAGATGGTTTGCTGGGCTCGCCAGTCCCGATGGTGTTGCTCGCCAAGACTCGGAACTCATACTCCACCCAGGGATTCAGCTCTGTCACGGTAGCTCTCAGCTGATGGCCGGCCACCACGTCAGGAACTGATATAAAACACAATGCCACCTTTAGTGCCCAGAAAGGTGAAGAATGTGAGCATTATTCAAGTTCGCATAGCAGACAGGACTCCAGACAGGCTGGACAGATATAATCCTTTGCAAGGACACGTAAGCCCTCTCATATGAAATTTAATATCTCATAACTTGATATTTTGGAAATATTAATATTAGTCCCTTTGTTGGACTCATAAAGAGGCATAAAAATAACTGTAATGCACAAAGTCTGGAAAAAAAAAGGCAACTTTCCCTGTTGATGGAGGATCTCTGTCTACCTGCATATTGTAGTTCTGTTTCATGTGTATGATCCTGATGAGGTAAATCAATGAGGCCTGTAAACCTATCGTAGATTAAAGTGCCCCTAATTCACAAAAATATCACTCGACTAAAGTATACCGTGTTTGATAAATGCACATTTCTCCAGTCATGCATGCATGCATGCTGAGGGCGCCATTAAAGGGAATGTGTGGGAGGCTAAAAAAAATGACACTGTGTCATCACTTAACTACACGATCAAATTACAGCTTGGGCAGCAGGCTTCATCATCAGGATGAGACTCATGTATCAGGACTCCCAGGAGTCAGATAAAATGGTGGTCAATGGTCATGCTGCAATTGCGTACCATTTGGTAGTGGGGTAAAAATTACATCTCCAATAATCTCACAGGCGAGGCAGAATGAAGAGCCGCTCCTCCTCTGTGTGATTGGAGGAGGCTACGGCTGGTTGGAGCGAGCTTACCTGTGGTGACAGCCTGCCACCCGAGGGAGAACGGTGTCCTGGCCTGGATGGTGTATGCTGTAATTGGACTGTGATTATCAGGACCAGGCCTCCAGGACAGAGAGGCTGTGATATCACTGATTTCTTCTACATGAATGCTGGTGGGGGGGCCTGGGGGACCTGATAGATGGCACAGCCGGGCAGGAAAAGGGAAACGAGAGATAGAGAGGCAGATGGAGGAAAGGCGGAAAAAATGTAAATCAGGTAGCCATGGAAGGATGGTAGAGTCACGTTGGTTCTAGCACCTGCGGCTACTGGAGCAAAGTTAGCGTCAGCATGAAACCTTTGGGAGCTATTTGGTCTAATTAGACAGTAAATTTCCGCAAGGAGGAAAAACTTCGTTTTTCCTACTCCATCCCATTATTTCTTTATCAGTGAGGCAGAAGCAGTCACATGTAAACATTAATCACTGGATTGCTTCTTCTGCCTGCAGTGGTCGAGGGGTTCAGTGTGGGTACTCACCTCTGACAACCAAGTCGAGAGCAATGGAGATGCTGTCCACCTTGGTTTGCACAGCACACGTGTACTTCCCAGCATGCCTCAGCTGGATATTGCGAATCATAATATCTCCTGCTGAATGCTGCTGCGGTTTAACAGACATACACATGCATACATGCATAAACACACACACACACACACACACACACACACACACACACACACACACACACACACACACACACACACACACACACACACACACACACACACACACACACACAATTCCATAAGTCTGCAGCTATTGTAATTTGAAAACATCGCAGCTTTCCCAGGCATGTGGGAATGTAACAAGCAGAAGGAAGCTCATTCTTACGTGTGTATGTTGAATAATAAATCTATAATTCCTAATAATCCTAAGGAAATACAGAAATACAACCATTCAAGTAGCATGATTCTAAATGTGTTGTGCTTTAAGAAGAACTCTACTGGCTAATCTAAGTAGTTGGCTCTTTGAAGGGGCCTTTTTATTCCTCTGTGAGTGCAACCCCCACACCTACAGAACATTATCATTATATACGGGCTGCTGTCTTATAGCAATAACAAAAATTTAGGTAGAGAGGAGCCTAATCAATGTAAGTGCAGATGTAAAGCAAAGACCCTGAATTAAATAAAAAGAACACCAAATGATTTTTTTGTCTGAAAGAAATTAGCTGCTAACATGCATGGAGACGCAAGCTACAAGCTTTTGCTGTCGAATGTGGCTGGTTGAGAGTGTTTGCAGGTTGTGTATGCAAATTCACTCTAAAATAAACCACAGGCAGCAATTTTCTGACCATAAATAATATACTTGATACAAACATCCCCCCCTGCACTGTGGCTGAATTTATTTTGACCCTGCTGAAAAAAGAGGACCTTTTAATATTGATGGACCAATGAATCTTCCCAGTCACCTCTTGACCTTTGTTCAATGAGGCCTCTGAAGGGGTTGAAAATGTCCTCTGTGCGTTAGAGAGCAGTCACACTAATCAAAAGATTGTTTTTTTTATAAGATTATTTATTTAATGATTTATCATGTCTGTGTAGTAAAAAGCTTTGGCGATACTTTTTGCATTTTTAAAAGAAAATAAATCTGAACACTGTTGCAGTGGTAGTCTAAATATTGCTAATTAGATAACTCCTTTGGTTAAGCTTACATTCCTGTAAGTCTTGGAAAAAGATCTTTGCAAGAATGTTAGGTTCCTATATAATCTAATCTCATGCTTTAGATGGGATCTTGTTACCACTGGTTACTAGGACACGTACACCCTTAAGCCCAGGAGCTCAGTGGGACTTAACGTAGGCAAATGAGGGAGTTGGTCATCAAGGACCTGCCAACTCCTGCATTGCCTTGTTCTCGAGGGAATCTGGGATATAACACACCAGACTGGATCTGATGACTGCTGTGTACATGCATGTATGTATGTATACATGTATGCATGTATGTATTCATGTATTCACGCATGCCTGCAAATGCTAGTCGGTCGGCCCAGCAGTTTGCTGGAGGTCTCTGACAGGGCTCCTCTTCCTCACACCATAGGGTTTGTAAATGGGAAACACATTTTAGCAGCAACCACAATGATCCCATGTGGAGAAATCGGAGACCTCAAAGTCCGGATTATATACTTACACCTCCCACTTTCTCAAAAAATCCTCCATGACTACCAAAGTGGATGAGCTGCTCGTTGAAAAACCACGTAAACTTGAGCTCCAGCGACGGGTCATGGCTCACTTGACACGGCAGGACCATGCTCTCCCCCACGGTGACATCCAGCGTGGATGGCGGTGTGGTTATTATGGTTGGCTCTGAAACAAACAATGACACCCCTGAAAGTGCTAAAAATCAAAGCAACTGATAAAAGTTCATTTGCGTGCATGTTTGACACGTTCATTCAAACATCCAGCTTCCTTGGAATCACAGTGCAGAGCAGGAAATCACACAAAAGAACAAGCTCTTCCATCATCCTTATGAAAATGTCAGATTCAGTTAATAGAAGGGTGTATGGGATGGAGCCCACAAAAAAATAGCCTGTGCATCAACTGTAACCAGCATTTGTTTGAGCCTCAGCTCAGGTCCACGGAGGATTCAGCACACATCATTTCTCTATCTTGTGAAGCGTCCCTTTGTCACAAAAAGCTGAGCGTTTGGCTCAAAACCAGCCTCAAATTACCACAAAACAGTAAACAGGGTGAGGACTTCTTTCAGCTGTGACGTGTGTTTTCAAGGCCTCACTACATTACCAGGGATCACCAGGGACAGCGTAAATGTCCCCCATCTGCTCTTAAACTATGACAGGAGGATTAGGGCAGAAGGACATGGGAAAGGAGGAGATTGTGTGTTCTCCATGCTTGGCACCTGTTTCCCTCTTGGGGGTGCTGTGATTACTTGGTAAAAATTGTCACACTGAGCACACAGACTAAATTAACCATGGCAAACGATCCCTTGACAGGCATAGATTCATGGAGAAAGTGCCAGCAGTGCAGTCTTCATCCACACTGAATTCGATACCATTCCCTCACGACACACACACAAATACGAGCATCACCACCATGTGTTCACAATCTGATTTATCTACTTTTCTGATATCATGTCAGAAGGGTATCAGCTGGGGGGTGGGGGGGTGGGGGGGGGTGGAGGGGTGGGGGTGCTGTCAGTTACACAATGGAAGTGTGTGTCTGAGACACCCAGTCCTGTATCACATGAGCTAAATAGTGAATGATGGTATCGACCTAAACATGAAATAACACACGGAGGCCTTCAGGGATCTTTAAGACTGAACATAAAAGCTTAAGAATAAAAGCACGAAAAAATAGATATCTTGCAGAAGCTTTTAATGAGATGATCACAAAAAAGGCTCAGGTCTTCAGACACATAGTCAAAAATCTGTGCTTTTGTTCTCCGTGGAAACACCCCTACATTTTCTTTTCTCTTTTCATTTTCAAACATTGGCTCTTTCCTATATGTGTCGTCTTGTGGGAATATACTATCTTATTAGGACCATCTGTCATCATTTGTGGCATATTATGAACAACCAAGGTTGGTTACACAACCCCACACAGGACTCTTGAGTGTAATTTGATTGATTTCTATCTTGTATATTGCCCTGGTGTCGCTGTAAATGAGAGTATAGAACCTCGTTCACTTAGCAGGGTCAATCAGAAACAAGATGAAGGTGTATTAATGATCTGTTTGAGAGTAAGTGGCAGCCAGGCAGGCAGTAAAAAGCCTGCTGACCCTCAGATCTAGATGGAGAAATATTGTGTATAAAATCTATTCCTAATTACCATTAATGAAGTAGTAACAAAATGGGAAACTCACATTTTCTAACTGACATTTCAACAAGGTGGGATCACATTTTATAGTGAAGGAACTGAGGGAAGGTGGCCTAAAACAGATGATTTACTGACACTCTCACAGTGAGTACACTCAGAGAGGCTGTGCAACAATAACGGATGGTTGAGCAGAGACCAAAATGAGCTAACGGTTACCAAATGACTCTCTGTCCCTCTCCGAGGGGTACTGGAATTCCTCACATGGCCAGTTTTACCAGTTTTCCTCTGAACACCAGCAGTTTGTGCCTGTGGAGAATCCCTCCCAACCTTTGATGCTCTGCAGCTATACACACAGCCGTGCAGACACTGTGAAGAATGCGAGCCTGAATAATGTAAAAAAGAGAGCACCGAAAGGGACAAAGATTCACCCTCATCCTTTAAAACCTTGAAGCTGAGATCTGTGCATTTAAGGCAAAGGACTTTTAGGAGAAAGGATTCTCGGTCAGAGGAAAAGTATTTTCTGAAAAGACAGCAAGAACTCTGACAGTGAATAATGTACTAAGGTCTAGCTAACATTCATTAAATGGCAAATCACCATAAGGTATTGAATTTTAAAGTTACATACATATATTTTAAATCTACAATGCAATCTTTTCACACATTCTGGAACAAGAATATGTGCTGACAAAATAGGACACTAAAAGACACATAAAAGGTCTTTTAGGGACAAACCTCATTTGTGGGGAAAAAATATGCACATTTATGATCCAAGAACATAGAAAATTCATCCAATATTTCAGTTTCAGGCTGTGCAGTGGCTCATCTGTGGCAATCTGTTGGTAATCACCGACTCATGGCTGCTCATTATTTTCGATATGGCTGTCAGGAGTCGCACAATGCAGTTATTTCATACCTCCGTAGAGTCGACATAAACCAAAATGTCAGTTTGCTTTATGGAGGGGATCTTTAGAAAAAATGTGAAACCTACTTTGGATTTTATTTATATTTCACTCTTCCAAAAACTTCCAAAATGTTTTACCAATGGGCAGTAATGGATCTGATCATTTCTACTAGTGCTCTAATCTACACCTTTGGCCTCATGAGTCTCTCATAGTTTTCTCAGGTAGCAAACCTCATGTTTAACAACATAACTACCTAGTAATGTGCAAAAAGCAAAATGACAAAAAACCAAAAAAAAAACAAATACGTGTTGCAACACGAGAAGCATTATTTCTATTCAAGTAGACAGATGTGGAGTCTGATCTCTGACATTCTCAGTTAACTGACCATCTGTAAAGGCTGAGGGAGGGAACACTAATGGCGATAGCTTCCCTCCGGTGTAAACACATTTCTGAGAGCACCCTGATAATCAAATGCAATTAATCTCTAATATCTCCCCAGTGTTGTATTAATGGGGACATTAACACGGCTCATCTCTTGTGATTGCTCTTCCTGTTTGCGCGCTGGCTTATCCGCAGGAGGAGATGAATGTGTTCTGACAGGTATTTTTCAGCATTCATATCACCAAAGTCAATTTGAACAAACCGCTGCCAGCTCCCATAACAGCAGCACATGCAACCTAAATTACCATCTCACTAAACTGCATTTCTAATCTTCAGCGAAAAAGTGGATGTGATTTACTTCATCCCATTTTCCAAACAATATTGACTGAGACAGTAAGGCGCAAGATCGTATCTATAAATCAGTTGCAGAAAACTGTTTTAACATATGTTGATGGATAGGAGGTACAAGTGTCAAATAAAACCCACATTTCCTGTTCAGAAGCATAATAAGTGATGTGAGAAGACATACAAGTTTGTGTTTTCTGCAGCAATTCCACATTTAAGGTCATCAAACTAAACCTGCATAGGAAGAATGGCTGAAGAATGTTTTTTGTTCGCACACACTCATATTAGTTCCGGGCTTCTGTACCGCTTTCATTTCACATTCTTTATAAAAGAGGGCAGAGCCCATCAATGCCAGATCTCAATGTGCACTACGCTGAAATGAGCACAATTATTTCAAAAATTAACATTAAAAAGTTGTTAAATGATGCTTCTTTACTTGACAGGTGAAAAGGTTACTGCTTTTTGCAGGGTCTAGTTGTCGGTCAAAAGAGAGGTGAAGCATCAGGATAAATCAACAGACAGCATGGTGCAGCCTAAGCTCTACCCACAGCCTTGACTGCTGCTGACGTTCTAGAATTCATTATATATGAAATCAGTCTTTTATAATTCAGCAGAAAAAGGAACATGCCCTGATAGTGATTTACAGAAGTGATTTACAGAGTAGATAGATAGATAGATAGATAGATAGATAGATAGATAGATAGATAGATAGATAGATAGATAGATAGATAGATAGATAGATAGATAGATAGATAGACGGATGTTTTCATCAACATTTCTTTGTATAGGCTGCAGATCAATCATTCTGTAAGTCTACAGCACCCAGGCTGATGAAGAACAAATAATGGTAACACGAATTGTGTGACCTCTGTGGAGCAGGGTCACAGTGAGAGTATATCTCACTGAGTATGTCAGCAAGCCCCCCAGAGACGACACCAGGTGAGAGAGGAATCCAGTTTCCATGATGTACATGGATGCAGTCATATTTCAGTTCAGGGATATAACGTTGATAAAAATATTCAAACACAGAAGAAGAGGAAGGTCTAGTCAGTTCATATAGTTTAAGGAGCAGTCAGGGCCAATACTGACCAGGATTTGAAGGTGGTCACAGCTGGGGTCAGTTTAATTTTATCTGGCATTTTGTTGGAGACCTTTACTGTCAGCTCAGCTAAAGTGAATGGTGTTCAGCTGAACTCGGAAACATTTAGCAGCTCTCCCGGTGACACGAGGCTGAGATGTCAGAAACAGACAGCAATGTCGTTTCCTGACAGCCTACACGGAAATTAGGCAAACACAGCAAACCATGAAATTAGCTATTAAAATGCACTTTTAAAAACAGGTGAGGCTCAGGTGGACAGGTGGGCTGCTGAATACACAGTTTATTATTAATGTGATAATGGCTGTGGGGACCTTACATCTCCAGTTATGGTATTCTTATTTTCATTTTATTTGCAACAAAAAGTAAACTGGCTGTTATATCGAGCAATCCAAATGATAATTTGCTCATCAGTCATGCATAAAACTCAAGATTGATCAGGACATTTGGATGCTGTTTGTAAATGGATGAGATCGGATAAATTACAGCGTCACCGTCTCGCTCGATCCCTTTGACTGTCTGAGGCAGTAACCACAACACAATCAGCCAGATGATCAATACACGATGCAGCTACAAATGAGATTGTGATAAAATGCAACAAATGCTGAGAACAGAGGAAATACCTTTAACTGACAGGGTTCCTGTGCTGCTGGCTACTCCAAACTGGTTTCTTGCAATGCATGTGTAGAGACCAGCGTCGGATTTAGTTGCGTTCCAAATCCGGAGGTTACCGTTGCCCAAAATGGAGATCCTGTATCAACCAAAACAGATTAAAGCAATCAGTTCTAAATTTAAGGAACTTACATATAAAGACTATCCACGCCACTATGAAAATAAAACTTTTGTAATGTAAAATTTAAATAAAAAACCTTATAAGTAATTAAATGTGGCAGCATGGACCATAAACAATGATTAAGATTGATTACTGAGAACATTTTCTCTCCTCCTTGAGCCTGATCAGGAATGGGGGATGGTTTAAAGAACATGGATGATAAATGAATGGATGTTTGAAGCAGTCACAGCTTCAAAAATAAAGAAAAGGAAGCACAGTTTCAGTTAGAACTGTAAAGTTTAATTTTCTCCAATAGTTAACAACAGCGCTGAATAAAAACTGTCTCCACGAGACCCGTAGTCATCTTTGATGGCCACTGACCGGCTGCAGAAACATAACAGGATTGACAAAAGTAACCAACACAAAATATTTCTCAGGTTTTCCAATTAATTTGAGATTCAGGTAACAATGTTGAGGAAAACAGATGTATTTTCTGGAGGAGGAATTCAGCAGGAGTTATCTGGGAGAATAATGGCTCCATGCCCTTTAAATAATAGCCCCGACTGCTTCAAAAAAGGTCAAAAGTCTTTAACATAACTTGACATTTTCTTCATAACAAGGATTATGGAAATTGTGTCCATAGAAGCAAGGTATTTGGGAGAACCAAAGCAAGAACTCTTATCAAATCAAGCTTTATGAAACCAGAAAAATTAAGCTGTTTTATTATATAACTACTCAGGACAACTGACTGAAAACAGTTTGTGTCATGTTGGCATATGCTACGATTTTATCATACCAATTTCATTTTTTAAAAATTTGCTACAAAAAAATTCTAGAGAGAGCAAAAATTTGGTGCATGATCACATGGTTGGATATGTGGATCATGCAGATTTGGGCTGCAAATAAAATAACCATGGCAATACATGTAGCATCTAATTATTTGGTTGCAATTATTTGACTTTTTACCCAAAGACAAACATCCAATTTCACAGTCCATCAGTCAGTGGTATGCATGTTTTCTTTATCTTCCCCTTTTCCATATTTTACGCCCCTTACAATGATGAGCTGATGTGCTCCTGACACAACGCTTCACTGGGCATCTTTCAAGTGCTGAGGGGATGATAAGAAAGTGCAGAGACGGTTGACAACATCATCTAAAACCACATGCCACTGCAGAGTTCGGAGGATTTTTTAAAAAATGCTGACAGTCATTCCCATCAGTTACATGAGGGGCATATGGGTGGTTGAGATGGCCCAGATTATGCCACAGTCCTATCACTACCCATGAGTCTGAGCAGAATAAGCAGAATTTAAAATGCTGTTCATTAGAAGAAAAGAATGTGGATTGTACCCTGTGCACGGTTTGACTGACAAATTATGGCATCTGCCGAAAATTACACTAACCTGATTTTAGAGCAAATAACAAAACATCCACACTGTAGTGGCTTCTACTCAATCAGTCAAAGAACAAACAGCAAATTGTGTTCCTTTAACTAGAACAAGCACTGACCCATTTCAGTTTACCAGCACAGACTTGCAGCTGAATTTAGTATAACTGCGTCAGGCTCTCACATCACTTATCTCCAGGGACAGAACGGCCATCACAGGACGAGCACCATGCATGTTGTAAGGGGGGGGGGGGGGGGGGCTGCGCAGAATGCAAAGTATAATGGCTCTTCAAACCCATCATGGCACAATTGTTGAGCCAATACTGTTTTGTAGCCTTTGACTGTGTACGGTGTTAAGGCTTTCTGTGAATCCAGGAGAAGTATAGTTTCCTCACTATTATCAGAGGAGCAGGCCACCGATCTGCACAAAGGTTCCACATTTACTCTGAAAGTAATGTCAGACGAGGCACACGAGGTCAAAAATGGCAAGTCAGCATAAGGGAGAGTGAATAAGTGATGAATCTTACTATTAACTTGTTTCAGTTTTGCTCTCACCTCCTCTCATCGCAGTGAAAGCTCAGACAACATGTCTGCAGGATGTGCCCATTATGTGAGGAGACATTTCCCACCTCCATCCCGAGAGAGGCCAGCAAAGGAGCTGGTATAAATAATTCACGTGCAAGATGAACACAAGTGCCATCCTTCTCATCCCTGTCTTACATGGATTTAATGGACACAGCAATAATTCCTCCAGAAAGGAGGCAATCATTTTGAACAAGACTCCGAAGGCCAAATGCACTTTTGTAACCCCCAAAAACACAGGTGTGTGTTTTGGACAAGATCAAGCCTCTCGGGAGCAGGGCTGTACAGTGCTGATGCTCCCCGCTATGGAGCAAGATGAAAGAGACAAATAACATCAGTCACAGAGCAGCCATCATGGCCACATTGAAATGGAAATCTCAGAGAAAGCGCGGTGCGAAGTAAAAGCCTGTTTTTATCATTTCCTCAGATTCTCTTTGAGAAGCTGTTAACAGAGGCAGTCGATGCCTCTGTGCAACCAAAAAAGCACTTGAAAGCCTTGTTTTGATGTTTCATTCAGACATATATTTGTCTTTGATCTGTTTGATAAAATCTACATCATGGGAGGAAACTGTCACTGCACAAAGCAGGAATCACAGTAAAATTGGTATTGAGAACAGCGTGGTCCTTGAATGTGCAGACAGTTACCAATGGTAGCAGCGGGAACTTCAGACAATAAAATATAGTCGGCCCTCTGGATGAGCTCACTAATACCATCGAAGAACAGAAGGGCACTCATGAAAATTCAACTGGCAAACAATGTGCCTAATCACAGATTAGATTCTGATTTGAGAGGTTTAAAAGTGACTCTTCATGAATACTTAGTGACTCCAAGATGCCACGGCTGATTGGTAGCGAGACTGCTGGGTGGAGGTCCGTATCTGTCTCTACATAATAAACAGGGTAAATAAAACAGGCTTGTGAAAATAGGGGTTAAGATTCTATCAGTGGAATTACTGAGCCATGAGACCCCAGGAAGAGTGATCATCACAAGCTTAGGCTGATTTCACCTTGTAATTAGTCTTTGCACAGCCCTTCTATACACAGTCAAGACGCAGAGATCACCGCCTCAGTGGATGCAGTTTGCTCGGCTCACCGCTAAAGCAGCCATTCGCTCCCAGCTGCCAGTCAACAGAGGAAAGCGTGGAAAAGAGGACTGCAGGGGATCTGTTGGATCCCACAGTGAGCTCACAGATAAGGTGAGTTTAGTCTGTGTTACTACTTCCAACCCACATTGACCACCATCGACCTACCTGCAGGTGATGTTTCTAATCATAATTGTATCAAAATGCCAGTGTTGCTAACAGCGCTGGAGGCGAGAGGCTGTAATGCTACGAGTGAGCGGAGGAAAAAAGGCGAGGTCACGATATCCCCTCAGCCGGGACGAAGGGGTGGGACCTAACTTCAGGTGTTGATCTATGTTCTTGCCTGCTAGAAAAACCCCAAACGGGAGGGGCCACCTGTGATAAAATGAAGGGCTGCCTCGACTGCAGTTCCCCACAGTGAGCAGGGCTGAAGAGAAACAGCCTTGTCGATGGCATAAACAAGACCAGCTGTGTGGAGTAGATCTGGGACAAAAACAGGAATAAAACCCCAAAAAGCCATAACTGTTGGATCAATTACTGCAAAATCTCTCAAACGCTTGACACAATTTTGTGAAAAAAACGAGCGTACATCCTCTTCTGAGGTTAAATATATCCACCTTAACAGTCCAAACAGCCCCTTACACGAAGAAACTGTGCAAATTTGCGATGAAGAAACCACTCAGCCAGTTTTAAAGAAAATATCACACCGACTAAAAGCAAAGTGTCACCACACCGTTGCGGTGTGATTGCTTAGTGACCTGGTAAAGCAAGTGGAAGATTTAATTGGGAAAGTTCAGCAATTATCAGTATATTCACCCTGATTATTATTAATATTCATATAATGTAATAGGATATATGACCAGACTGATTTAAAAGCCCACTCCCTCCCCCACCTTCTGACCATTTTGCTTTCTTTAAATATCATTTCTATGGCAACAGAAAGAATACTCAAAAATTTAAACAATGTCAGCACCAAACACATTTAAAGCCTTATGACTTGAGAACTGCAGCCATACCTTTTCACAGCTGTCATGGCAGGAGGCTACATATGCTCATCATAAACCTCGTGCAAGCAACTGCAGCCTTATGCAAATGTGCAAGGTGTTAAAACTAACAGCCGACCAACAAATCAAGCACATTGGTAATACCCTTGATTTAATATTTGGAATATTTATAGAGCCTCGGGACAGGTTTGTTGAGCCATGTACATCATCTGACACTTACTTTGCCTAAGAATTATGGTAAGAGCTTGGTTTGTAGTCTAAATATGCCAGCTACTGTGTGATCACATGATGAAAAATGTCTGGTGGCTAAAAAACAACAACAACCACAAAAAAGGATTCATCATCCCTCTAGTATTGGAAATTATGCGGGAGCTCGATGAAAGTTTACTCTGCCAGTCTCTTGTTTATATAAAAGCAGTGCACCTAGCTAGCATTCCCAAGCAATCTGGTGAAAAGGCCCAGGCGACACAGAAGAATCAATCTAAGTTCAATATAAATACAGCAAGTACCTTCGTGGATGCAGTTGCAAGAAGTTCTTGCTTTCAGACAGAGAAAGTATGTCAGAATGACTAACAAATAATAATAATAAAAAAGACTCTTTTTCTGAGTCTTCACAAAAACAAACATGCTGGGCAATGTGGTGTTTTCTTTCTTTCTTTTAAACAGCATTAGCGATAGTTGCAAGCGATAGCTGCCATTTTTCCTATTGCAAAGGCGCTAACTGGCGTTATAAATGCCCCCCCCCCCGAACACAGGCAGGGGACAGTGAAGTAAGTTTTTAATCTTCTCTCTGAAATACACAGTTCTGCTGGTCAGTAAACTTGGAAAACACAGCTCCAGGAATTAGCTGCTCCATTTTCTTTCCAGAGGAAAAGTTAAGATAGGATTTTCATAATCTGAATTAATTTAAATTCGCAACATTTTTGGTTATCTGGTCTCATTTCAACATTAAAGTGAAAAAGTGCTCAGGATTACATGACGGCTTCCTCAGACATAAAAATAATGTCAACGTGTTATCGATGGCTTTAATGAAAAACAATGAAAACCTCATTTTCAGTTTTTTCATCTTTAACACACACTCTCTCTCTCACACACACATGCTCTGCAAATGAACCCCCTTAGAATAAATGTTGTGTAAAAGTGTGAATTTTTTATGGGAAGGTGTCTTAATGAAGCCGGCTGAGTGAGAGCACCTTAATTCCCGCCTGTGGAACATGATGTGATTGTGTCAGTAATTGCATTGGGAGGCGAAGGAGTGTATCTGGCTGGGCTGCAGAGAGGTTTTGGTATGTACTTCCAGAGGATTCCTTTAATCACAAATTGCTCTCCTGGTCCCTTCCCCTTACAGAGATATTCATCTGTTCCTGTGTGCTGAGGTTCCCTTCAGGAATAAGGAGCACACACGTTCCACAGGAAATTGTCAAAAGAACCAAGATGGATTACTCATGCTGCGCTGGCACATTCTCACTTTGAAAAATGATATCAGCCAAAGTCTTGCAGATAAAAATAATCCTGCTGTGCAGAACGTGGGATGCAGATGGGTGAAGAGGGTTTTGACCTAATCTCTGCAGACATCTCAGAATTCAGTTTATCTCTGCTGTAATATTTATTCAACTGAATTCAGTCAGAGAAGCTGATTTTCTTTTTTCATTTTTTTTTTGCTCTTAATAAAAAAGTGTCAGTGCAGCATGTGTACATGCGTACTGTGAGGGGAATTATCACTTGTTCCATTTGCTCTTTATGAATCCAAATTTATCATCAATCCATCCTTCTTTGCACCAGTTTATCGGATCCACAGCAACAGAATCATGGGAAATATTGGAAATCTGAAATTTGGACCTGGTTATGTAAAGTCACAATAGTTGAGGGCAGTTGCTTCGGCAGCTTTAGGTGCTAACTTTAATGGGAAAAGGGTCGAAAAGTTTTGCAGTGAGACCCAATATTCAATGGATTAGGACTGATTATTGGAGGAAGCTGCTAATTTCCTTTAGCATAATTTACAAAAAAATATATCTAACAGAAGCAAATACCAACAACCCATGAGAGCAAAGTGTGCATATGGACATCACAAGGTTACACGTTTATCCAAACCAGAGGTCCGCGCCATGTCCAACAGTCACAAACCAAACTGACTCATGTGCAAGCGCAGAGATGACTGATACAGCCAGTGGTGAAGTGAGCTCCAGAGAAAAGGAAGATAACAAATCTTTAAAATATAGTCAAGATATTTAGTCATCTGTGTGGGCAACATAGCCTGTAGAAGATGCCATTTATGCTCAAATTATTCATACTTGCCTGCGAGTGTGCTGCTTTTCTGACCTTTCTACATGTTTGAATGCGACATTAAACAACTACTGTTTAAAGGGGTAATAAATGTCAATAAAAACATACATTAAAAATTAACTGGACTTTATGATGGAATGCACCATGGTAACGGTGGTGACACCACACATCTAAAGACCCACAAATAACTGCATTGACTAGAATTATCATGCTAACCTGCTGCAGTAAATCCATCCTTGGAAAACCAGTCCTGAAAGCCAACAGTCAACCAGGACTTCCATGTGCAACACAAAGGGATGAGGAAGAGAATGTTCATCTGTCACTGAAGCTGAGGCTGAGTGACCTTTACCTCAGTTCTTCTAAACATACTCTTTGATTTTAAACTTGAATTTCAGTATTGAAACTTAATTAAATGTGTTTAGACGATGTGGCTAGAAATTATAAACTGCACTTCAGACAACATCATTGCTTCTCCAGCTAATGAAGCTCGACATTTGCTGTCCTCCCTTCTACAGAAATGGATGAAGATTGAGGTTGAAACCACCCAATGAGATCATTTCTGCTGCCTGAGCAGCTCTAACTCTGAGACGTGTTTGGATAAATAAAACATTTAATCTGCTATGTGGATGTGTTTGCTAGCAAGCACCACTGAACAGAATCGGATGTTGTCTGCAGGATCAGCAAAGCGCTAATCTCTGGCTTGCTCCCATTCTCAAAGCGCTCACGCTCCTCTCATGTGGCTCACAGGCTGGGTAGAGAGGTGTAGGCAAAAACCAAATGAAAAGAAACAGTTGGCCGTTCAGTTTTTAGCCTATTTTCAGTCGACTTTTTCTGGGCACGTAGCCTTTCGGTGTTCAGCCTTGGCACTGCTATCCTCCACAGAGTTATAATTCCACTTCACAAGCAGATGTTCAATTAGAGCCAAATGAGGAAATTAGAGATCTGATGAGGAAAATGTGAAGTGACATTTAAACATGGTAAACAATGTTTTTAATGGATTTAACAGCATGCAGGATAAGTCTGAGTAAAAGCAGACCAGTAATCATTTAATTACCATCTTTATTAACACGCCTGTTCCTGCAGGGGCTTATCAATTTCAGCTCTTCCCATAATCAAGCTCAGGGATATTTGATGAAATCCTTCTCGAACTCTCTCTTAAGGGAGCAAAAGCATCATGAAAAGTTAAAAAGATATACAAAAAATGAATGTGAAATGTGCTGCTTTGGCTCCTCCAGCAGGGTCTGGCATCCTCCTGACTCTGATGCTTTCTGCAGAGAGCCTGCCAGAGCAGATGGCCAATAAATGGAGATCACTCTGCAAAATGTCTAATCCTTTAGGTGACAGCCACGCCTATTTAATCTGCCATATATATGTAAGAGGGAGAGCATACCAGTGGGTCATGACTTGTTTTCCACACCCTAATAGACTAATCAGAATCCAGACCACATAGAGAGGGCCTCCAGTGTCCTCTCACTGTAGTGAGCCACTTAAAAACTTGTCTTGAGAGTTTGTACCTACAGCTTAGACATTTGAAGCTTTAAACACAGCTGGTAGATAATTTCTACGTGGCCCCAGGCAGAAAATGAGTCAAGGAGCATCGCACACTAGTAATTTCACAGGAGCACTAATTCGTGTCCCAACCGTGCTCTTTAATGTATGTCAATACCTTGGCAAAACTAAAAAGCAGGATTAAAAGTCTGCATATCTGCTTGATTTAGGTCCTAAAAAAGAAATACGGGGGAGAAAAATGGCTCAGATTTAGGCCATTTTCCAAATTCAGCTTTGTTTTAACAAAAACAGGCGATTTCCTTTAGCTCCAACTGCTAGATGCAGAACGAGATGTGTTCTGCCTACATCATACACACCACTTTTGACATTACTTAATGTGCAACATGTAAAGTCTGCAAGAATACAACTGAAAGAAAAATGTTTAATCTCAACTCGTCAGTAATCAAATTATTTTGAGATATAAAAATAAAATATAAGTATAGAGAAACTAAAGGAAAAGCTGTTTCCTGTTGCAAAAAATAAAAAAGAAGGGAGCACAGGTCTATCCCGTTCTGGACACATACTTCTTCACTGTCCAGTGATGCACAACATTTGAGCCCTCTGGTCAGCATCTTTTGTCCGCCACCTTCATGTCATATAGGAGCTTCATTTCATTTATTTCCACTGTGTGACGAATCTTCTTTATTATATCGACTCAGTGTGAATGTTGATTGCGATGCTTTAAACCACAGAGGAGGGGGTGTTTTTTCAGTAAGATTAGTGCTTCAGCTTTATCATGTCAGAGCCAAAGCAACCAGTTGAAACAATTTTTAATCTCTGGCCAACCAAGCTATTAAGACGGAGACTATTTTAGCCGAACCAAATATTTATTTGGAAGTTTTATTCAATTAATTTAAACTTAAAATATATATGGCAGCACTACCAATTTAATTTTTTCATTACTGGTAACACTAAAATGACTTTCACAAATAAAAACAAGTTATGCGTTATAACGCTCTTTGAAAAATGTACGCTCTTGGTATCTCCCATCTGCTTGCATCTGTACGCCCTGTCTGAAACCACTAATCTCGTGCAAGACAGAGCTGATAAAACTTTGAAGAGACGTTACCTTGGCAACAAGCTTCCTGTACTAACCTTGTTCAAAGGTGTCACTCAAACGGTTACACTCCCAACAGCAGACAGCTGCTGCTGCAGAGGATCTGAACCATGCTGCAAATGTTTGCCTTGAAGTTAATGGAGAAATGGACTTAAGTTATATTACTAATTACATTAACTGAGTAAAAAGCTTGAACACATGAGGTCCCAGTTGTTAGAATAGGTTTCACTCCTAAATGAGGTCTGTACAGAGCCACTAGACCAGTGCTTTTTATGTAAGATGGTACATAAACCTAGATTTTCTTTAGCTTTGCACAGACACAATAGGACTCAAGATGATTTGTGAGCAGGCAGCATTTTCCTAGGTGTTTTTTGTTCTGAGGGTACCAAAACTCTACAGTGATTAATACACGTAAAGGAACATAACCTGCTTCTAGAGACCTGCAGGGTTCCTAATTCACCAAAATGAACAGTATACTGCTAAAATCTGCACCAAGCTCTCACTGATCTTGTTTGGCATTGTCATAGATACAGAGAACATGATCAATTTCTGACCACCTCTTAAGCAGAAGGATAAGTGGGGGCCAAAGTGGGAATGCTAAAAAGCCTCTGAAAAGCACAAGGTCACATGATTAAGTTGGAACGCACTGCAGCATCAGAGCATCTCCAAATGAAATGGGGGGATTTGTTCCTGCCACACCCAGAGTGCTTGACTCTCCCCTCTGCTGATAAAAATGTTCTGGAAAGGACTGAAATGTTATGAGCAAATATTTGCATGACTGGCAGAGCCAGAAATATAAGATATTAATAAAGACGGTGTTTAAGGCAGGAGGGAGTTATCGGGATGACAGAACATCCTCCAGCAACCTGCGGGAGGACGGCTGATTGAGTGCATCTGCTGCAATAAGTTGACCAACAAAGTTGATGTCTTCCAGCCACCGACATATCAAAGTGACGTGTTTTTCCAGCTGCTGACGAAGCCCACTCAGACTCATCAGCAAGACTTGCTCTGCGCTCTCAGCTGCTTTGTTCCAGCTGATGTCATCTAAACCTTTTCCCTGCAGGGTTGTCTGGGGTAGATAAGAACCCTCCCAACCCTGCCACTAGTGATGCTCTGCAGAAAAAAAAAAAAAAAAAAAAAACAGTGAAAAATGGGGCTGCAGCTATGAAGATGGATTACCCCGCTGGTGACACTGGTTCACTTTCCAATAAAGTCTTAATGCAATTAAGGCAATTAATCCTAACAGCATCACACACACACACACACACACACACACACACACACACACACACACACACACACAGAGTCACTCATACCTGCTCAGATATGCATGCACAAACTGTACATACACACAATCACATTTCCTTTTAACTTGGTCAAAAAAGAAAAGAAAAGAAAAGAAGAAGTATTAGTTAACAAGCACGAAACATTGCTTCTACACTCATCAGACAGGTAATGTGGAAGAGCAGGATGCTGTTTATGTCATTATTTGCTGTTCACCCACATGCATCTCTGGCTTGTTCCTCTGAAAGGCTTTTGATTTTCACAAGTGAAGGACTGAATGCTGCGGTCGACCTACATGCAGGACGGCTATTACTGGGCAGCCATTTGAAAGACAACTGCGCTAATAAATACAATAACAGATGCCTTTCTGGGCATTGGTGAAACAGACAACACAGGGATGTGCATCATAGATCAGAGAAAAGAGAGATGATAGAAAGAACATACCTTTAAAGACTGCTGCACACATTAAAGCTCTGCAGACAGTTGCAAACATAGTTGAATATACTGCTCACCACAGTGGAAAAAACACAGTATTTCTGCTTAGTATAATACCCTCAGAGCTACTGGATTTTAACTGGAATTCTTATGAACCAAGAACTGGAGCGTTATCAAACCAGCCTTCGTTCCAGCTAACATGTGGAAGGTTGAGCTCAAAGCTCTAACCACCATTCTGCACCATCAAACAGCATGATTGATTCAATCATGTTGGCAGGAATTTACATGTGCACAACATTGACCTCAAGATAACTGTTCATTATATAGTGTTGATTTATAGTTAGTATTATTTCTATCACAAAAGACAAATCACTCTTAAACTTAAACCCATATGGCCAAGATGCTCTTTGGGTGACGAGGGTGCTGGAAACGGCCCAGGACAGGTGAAGGGCAGCATCAGCAGCGAATCCACTATGCAAATTTCAGGCCACTTTGTTTGACAAGCAACAACAGTGCTTTGTATATATGCAAAGGCTGGCAGGACACTGTGCACACAGACCCTCTGTCAGAGCACAGTCATGCTAGAATGGTGACACCCAATGGGTGACCCCTATCTGCACTGAGACGACTGGGCCAGACTTTCACTTCATTCAGACAGACAAGCAAACACAACTCATCAAGTGTGGCACACATCAGCTCTCTGAGGATTAAACATGGCACGGTGCTAGGGTAATTAAAAAAAAAACAACCCGAAAAACCACACAAATTTTCTGTTCTTCAGGGAAAAAAAAGAAGAAAACAAGTCTGACATTAACAACTGGATTTCTTGGAAAACTTTTTATTCCTGCAGAGGTGAAAAATACTCGATTAGCTCTTTTGAATTTTCTCAGTCAGCGGCCACCTCTAAAGATCTGGAGATAAAGAAGCCAAACCCCATTAACCACTGCTCTGTCAGCATGTCTGTTAGTGCTTCCTAAAGTTCCTCCAGGGATTTGCTGCAATAAAGTTTTTAAAGGCAACTTATAAAGGTTTTTCCAGCAACTATCTTTAACTGAAATAAACACAAGAGGGGACATCAGTGAATGGAGCAGTTGAGAAAAATATGAATATTTTCCTTTGCAAATGAAGATGAACACATGAATATTTGTGAAGCCAGCTAAAAGACCCAGTGAGACAAAAAAAGAGATGTCCACAGCTACGGAGGAATGTGTAACATTAGCATTACCTGTTGCTTTCTCTGAGAGGGTCACTGTCCTTCCGCCATGACACCACACCCCAAGGAGACATCTTGGGCTTGCACTCGATTAGCGCGTCTCCTCCCACCTTCACCAATGTCTGGCTCTTCAGTTGATTTTGAGAGAAGTCTGGAGCAACAGCTGAGAAAAGAACAGCACGTTACAGCCAGAAATGATTGCACTACATCTTAGATCTCATTTTTTTTGGGTAAAACTGTTGGCCATGAACTACTTTAATCTCCCTTTTCAGGAATGCAACTGTTAAATTTTGTCCCCATTTGGTTTCCTCTAGTCTTGAATTTGTTCTATAAATCTTGGTCTGTGGAGGCTGATATCTATCAGCAGTATCATCAAGATGAGACAAGTTGGGGGATGAATAGTGAATGAGAACTGCTGCCAGTAAAGAGCTGGAGAGTGACAGTCTTGACAAGGCAGATGGGCGAGGCTAGTGAGCAAAGATGCGTTGGCATATATCACTGTCAGCCACACGCATCCATCTTCTAATTAATGCTTTTCAATTAGAGGCAAATAAGAGAGAGGCCGGAGGTCATCTGGCAGTATTGAACAGAGGCAGAACACGATGTGAACTTAAACAAAGGACTGGTATGCGCCCACAACAATAAAACTGCTAACACACACACGCACGCAGGCACGCACGCACGCACGCACACACGCACGCACGCACACACGCACACACACACACACACACACTTTATGAATGCAGTACACTAAAAAAAACAGCATGCAGAATACAGATAAGCACACACAGCCAGTGTCTTACCTATGACTCGTAGCTCTGCGTTGGAATACACTTCACCGTGCTTGTTCCCAGCAACACACTGGTACATTCCCGTGTCAGACAGGGTTAAACGACTGATTGACAAGGCTCCATTGGCAACCTGTATGCGCTCCTGCAAACACAGAGATGCATGACTTTAATATACCTTATTCTATGCTCTCATCTACATTAAAACATCCAACCACTGGACCAGTGAATTATGGTCTGGAAGAGAGAGACGTGGCAATAAATCTAGGTTTTCATCACTAATGGAGGGAAAGGCTTGGCTGGATGCAGGCAGGCTAGCATAAAATGACCCTAATCAATCTGCATGTTTATGAGTGTGAAATAAAACCATGCCCTATTTATATCTGCGATTGCACAGCAGGACTCGTTTCCTCTTAGCAGGAGAAAGGGATATTATTCTGGAGTGGAGACGCAGTTATGCATTGAAAAAAAAGGCTTTTCCGATAGGCATGGCACATACATACAAAGTGATGTTTACATGGTCACGCAACACTTTCTCTTCATCAGCAGAAGAAACCTTGATTACTGCTGGTAATGATGCTCACAAGCAACTCCATCACCTCACTATGAAACTCTTAAGCAGTTCTCAGACATTTCTGTGCCATGTTCTGCCTCCTCATGCCCTTCATCTCCTGTGCTTTCCTCGGGCTCACCCTTAATGTCATTAGAACCCATTTCCATAGGGTTGTCTGAGTAGCCCTGAACTCCTGTCCCAGGGGGAGGGATTAAGGTACATCACATGAAAAGAGAGACTGTCCTCACTGGAAGATCACAACCTAATCCTGTGTTTGAGCAGGTTGTGTGTGAATTTCAATAACACTCTGGATGTGCAGGGGCAAATAGCCCTGTTGGCTAAGGAGGCAAATGGCGGTGTATATCAGTCTGTGCGTGGAAAGCACTCACATTTATGGCTGCAATTAATTAAGCATGACATTCCTCTCAAATCAGCAGTTTTTCATGCGGGACCTGGAGGGACCATCTGTACACCTTATGCTGATGATTGGCAATGTCATTGCCCAAAACACTGAGCAGACACATCTGATGCAGAGTTATTGAAAGATGCAAAAGAACAATAGGTAAAGGAAAATGAATAACGGAAATGTCGTGTTTGATTTGAAGTATTTCACAACACAACTAGAAGAAATCTTGGAAGAAATCAGTCAGAAAACAATGATTTTTACTGGACATGATACTGGAAACACCACCACAACAGACCTTTGAAGACAACTCTGATAATATTTATTTAAATGTTGACCCTGGAATGTTAAAAGCTCCAAAGTGCAAAATTAATGTTTCCAAAAATAGAACAACACATCATTTTTACCTAGTTATGCCTATATATCGATTCCCCTGTTTCTTTTGGTCAAAGTAAGAAAAAAGTTCTAAAGGACTTAATGTTAAGTGAACTATAGGACCAGCCTCAATTGATTCACTGTAATAAATAACACCAAATGGTGCATCCTCTCCCCACAGCTCCTTACATCGTTGACCTTTCCCTCTTCCACTCATTAAGCCTCTGTGGTTAATGGTGGCATTTCAAACAATGCAACACCTTTGCTGATTAATCCATTCACTCATGCATGCAGAATATGTCTATTTATTATTTCTATGGGAGAAATACGTAGCTGCTGCAGCCTTCAGTCCTTCACTGAGTGTTTAGAATCAAGATGGCTGAGTGTAGAGGTTTGCCTCTTTTCAAGGCTTTATTCTAATTTTTTTTTTTTTACCTTTTCTTTCATTTGATGGCATTTGGATCAGAAAAACAAATAGCAGTAAGGTGACATTAACAAACACATACATAAAAGGAAAGTTGATGATGAACTGTGCACTGATAATTACCCATCACAGCACACCTAAGAAACTGTTAAAAACAGACAGAAAATATGCAATTTTTTTAACACTGAAATAGCTTTTACAACAAAAAAAGATAGCACATTTCGAAAGAATGGTAATTGTAATTCTGTAAAAACAAGCCAAATGTGTGTTTTATAAAGCTTCACTGTGACTCAAGTCACGGTTTCACTCGAGCAACATATGAAACATTCAACAATTAATCTATATTCTCTGGCCCTTATGTCCCCTTTTAGCATAACGAAGCAAATTAACATAATGGCTGTTTATTTATCAGGTGCAAGCTGCGCTGGAGAGTCCAATCAATCTTTACTAAACAAGCTGGCAAAAGAATCCAATATAATAATCCAACATGATGCATGAAAACACATTTGCAAATGCCAACACTTTGATATACAGTACAAGTAAACTGGGTGGAGCCGCTACAGGTTCATCTCTTATCACTGTAGCTATAATGGGAACTTAGAGAGAGCAGAGGGCCAAAACGTGGAAGTATTTACAGAGAAACTCTCATTTCATCTTTGGTGGCACAGCATTAATAACAGCATTTGGTGAAGGGAGATTTAACAGAAGATTAAAGAAGCTCCAGCATCTTGGATTCTGGCTGAAATGCTTATTCTGTTCAGAGGTAAGCGTCTCCTTCCACAGAGAAACACAGGGGGGCCTGTCTAATATCTTTAAAATTAAGCTGTTTTGCAGAAGTGAATCAAACATTACTGCTCTGAGGATTCTGTGTTATGATGAAAAAGACAGTAACAACAGGTATTTCAGCAAACTGAAGAATCAGCACTGGAAAAGCTCTGAAAGCCTGCAGTCATTTCTCACTCAGCAGCACCGACCCTGCATGAGATATTCCTGGCAGAGCTGCTGCCAATTCATACTGCAAGCAAATTTGTCTTTTATTTTAAAGTTGTGCTCCTGCTGGTCAGAACTCACCTCTAAGGGCTCCAGATTCTCACCATTTTTCATCCACCTGTAAGAAGGTTTCGGCTTCCCCGTGGCTTTACACTCCCACACCAACGAATCATCAATGAGCTTCTGGACATCTTGGGGTTTCTCAATGAGTTGAGGAGGGGCTGCATGTGGAGTGAATATAAGTTAATGACTCATTCAACTATAAATTTACCACCAATTAGCAAAACCATAATTTCCACAGATAATACAAATGAACGTGTTTACAGTTCCTGGTTTGAGTTTGATGCATTTGCCCTATAAAATAAAAAAAAAACTGCATCTGCCCGACCTCAATGTTTATCCATTAGAAAGAATCCTATGAATAATCATTGTACATTCATCATGATGTCACAGTAATTCATTTAAGAAACAATGGACAAAAAAGAAAATACAGATATTTTATAAATAAGTGTCTTCTGTTACTGCTACATTTAGGGGGAATGAGGCTATAATGTAAAGATGGTCTTTTAAATTGAGAAAGCCTTTTCCAGAAATGTTCATGTTCAACTGAAGAGCTCATTCCTGAATTTAATTTAAGACCATATGCAGCTTGCCTTTATTCTAATTTTTTTTTTTTTTTTTAAGCAGCCAACCCATTCAATGCAATCAGAGTAAGTGGTGGTGTAATTATAGAGAAATTTTGCTCTTTCTTGCAAGCAATTCAAGGTTGTTAGTGACGGTTGTTAATCTCTTTGTGTGTGGGGTGATGCACAGTTCACATGCTATATTATATAAGAGCACTTGGTAGGAGAAGAGAAATATCTGCTGCACAGTCTAAGGCTCTCTCAAGGAGTGAGCTTCGTAGGTGCTTTTCAGTAGCAGTACAAATCTGCTATAATTAGCTTTGGAGCAAATTGATACCACGAATGAAGAATTGTGTAGAAATCTCCTCACAATATCTGAATTACACCAGCAGCACGTGTGCTGTATGTGAGCTTGACTGTGTGTGGGCATGGGAGAGAAATGATCGATGGTGCATTCATGTCGTCTTCTCTGCTGCATTCCTGCACATCCCAAACAGCATAATCCCGGCAAAGTATCAAAAAGTATTTGAATTTGTGGATTACATGTTAAAGCATTGGCTACAAAAGTATAGAGGCTGCAGCTCAAGGTGGACCAAGGCCACTAAGATTTACCTTGAGTTGAGATTGTGCTGTTGCCATCTGTGCTCACAATAAAAAAAAAGGTTACGCTGCTTGTTCTGCCATACGCTGTCTAAAGGGACCTCCATCCCAATGCAAAGTGATATCTACGCTAACCTCTTTACTGCTGTTGCTCGACTTTACAAGATTCCATTAGTTTGATGTGCGTCATAAAAACAGTTTAAGGCTTTATGCATGAGTAGAGAAGTTTACCTGAAAATATATTGGGTTCCATTACTCTGAGACCAAAACTCATTTAGCACCAAGTGTTCCAAGCGACGAGAGCCTGCCCCACCCACTGTAAGTAGTGGGATTTCTGCTGTTGTCCTCTCTGCCAGGGACCCTCACTCCATCCCTCACCTGCAGTGTACGTATCGACTTGCAGTCAAAGCTTACCAAATGAAAGTAGGCAGCCCATCTCTGATCACGCTGAGCCAAATGCGCATACAATCAGAGCAAACGTCAAGAGGCAGGAGGAGAGATGGGAATTTGCCTTATCGGTGGAATCAGTAAGAGATAATGCAGAGGCGACTCTGCAGAAACATAAATGTGAATGCAACAGGGGGAAGCTAACCTGACAGGGCTTTGCAATAACTTTCCCTCTGAGTAAAACAAACATTAACAAGTGAGCAAATACACATCTCACACCACAGGAACATGTATTCTATAGGCCCATCAAAATGTTCAAGACCTTGGCTTTTTTGATTGGCTCAAGGGGAACACTGGGAATAATATCAACCACATTGTTTTGTTGCATGTGACTCACTCTAGACAGCTTTTTCTGTATATACCCTGATAACAGAAATTCACAGAAAGTGTCAACAATGACTGCTGTGAAATAACAAGGCAACCCCTTCATGTTGTCCTGTCTAACAGAATGCAGCACTCTTTCTCCACTTCACCTTGCTTGGAAATACCAAAGATTCCCTTATTGATTCCTCCATTGGCTTGGACTGCTGACGAATGTCTCAAAGGCTTAATTCAAAGGGAGTTGAAAATAGGATTACTGATTTTTATCACCTGCCTGCGAACAGCACGGAAGACAGAGAGCCCCCCCAGGTTTCAGAGCGGTGGTAGATAATAGCAAATGGTTTAATGCCCCAAATGAGTTATTTTTGACGGTTGACACAGCATGAAAGGGAGAAATGAGAAGGAGAAAAAATGCTGTGGGTAGGAGGAAACCATACTTTTCAAGAACAAGAAAAGGTTGGTTTTTTGGTGTAACATAAAGAAATAACATGGGTGAGGCTTAGTTTGCAAACCACTGAAATCTTATATTAAATTGAAAAAATCTATGTTTCAGAATAGAAGTTATGTTTACCGTCTTCTAACAACAGGGATGTACTTTTCATTATTTCCAGGACTGCAAGCAGACCAGTGTAGCTGTCTGCCTCCTTTACCTTAAAGCTTTGTTGTTTGTTCCTGTGCTTATCTTTATCTTATTAAAATAAATTAATCCTGCAGGACAATATAAACTCTAAAATCTTTATAGTGAATTAATCATGAAGATACACCTTTAAAAACATGCAGGTTTTTAAAAATGAGTGTATTGATGATTATAGATATTTGCAATAGAATTCAATAACATTTTAGTTTGGGGAACACATATTAACCATTAACCTTTGCTAAGGATAATAACGCATTTGCTGCTAATATTTCTGCTAGTTAGAGAGTAGTTAATGGAGAACTTGTGTTCCCTAATCTAAACTGTTAATGGAGAAGCTTACAACTGCTTTGCAATGAATGATAATGCATCAATTTGGTGCTAATATTCCTGCTAGTTAGCAGGGAGTTAATGGTGAATATGTGTTCCCTAATCTAAAGTGTTACCTAGAATTGAATGCAGAGTGGTTTGAGAACTAAACTTTAGTTCTTATTCAACAATGACAATGTAGAGGATCCTCCTTCCCTTTGGTTCAGCTCCTACTGTGCAGCTTGTATCCTTGACATATGTGTCACTGTTCTATGTATAGCTCATTGAAAAGGGTTTGATCTCAAGTCAACGTGAACGTCAATCATTATACCATCTGGTGTAACCCAGTACGAGGTTCACCAACAAGGTCACATTCAAGGGCTCAGCCACATCCCTCCTTTAATCTGGATCAAAATATTAGAGGCATCATGGCTGACAGCCTTTAATCATTTTGATGTGGCATTAAAAAGAGCCTCCCTCCTCGTGCACGCCCACTGATCCTCTGCTGATGCTCGTCGGGACTTTATAAGGCTGCTTGTGTCTGCTGGTGGATGCATCTTAGTCTGAGCTGGTATGACAGATGTGGTGCACACTGGTCAAATATTCATGCACATCAGGATCACCTTACCATAGAAAGAGAGCTTTCCTTTCACTGTGTTCATTCCCCTCGAGTTCTCAGCCACGCATTCGTATGTGCCGGCATCCTCCTGTTGGAAATATGGGATTTCCAAAACGCCGCTGGCTTTCCTCATGTCCACTTTCCTGGAGAATGGCACACCATCCACCCTCCTCCAGTTTATGGATGGTACGGGGCTGTGAGAACAGACAGTATTTCAATTTCTCTGAAAGATTTGCAACACAAGTGTAGCTTCTAACCTAGTTAGAACTGGTTAGACTGAAAAATGAACAATAAATTTGCAGAATTGTATATAACTTTTAGCTACTCTGTGAAAGATGTGATAATGGCAGATGTGAGACTTAGGAATTCAGACATCTGAGTGTGAATAAGTTACAGTTATTCAGCCAAAGATCCCTGTGGGCACAGATTTGTGCAGTGACATTATTATAAGCCCTGGAGAACAGCAGATCGAATGCCACTCATCGTGCAAGCTTCTGTTTTCTATGTACATCTGGCAAGGTTCATATGTTGCTATCTACATGGAAAACTTAGCCAATATTGCAATTTAAAGGGAGGGATCCATTGTTTGTTTTTTTTATTTAAAGGTAATATGTTTAACTGCTTACACGTAAAGGTCTGATTAGCTGTTAAATATAATTGTCAACTACCGGTGAAGGGAAGAAGAAACATATCCAGCACTTTGTGGGTGTGAGCTTACTTTCCCAGAGCAAAGCATTCCAGCTTTACAGTGGATCCTTTGGCGACGTGAACAAACTCCGGAAACTGAACTTCAATCTTTGGCTCGTATTCACCCATCACACCTGGGAGAGAAATGCAAATGAACATGAGCATTCATGCAATAAGGGGAGGAAATTTTCTATTTTTAAGCAGCAATTCAGGCAAAAATACTCACTAAATGCAGAATCCCCCCCCCCC